>CAKNYM010052647.1:158047-209258 GCA_932195095.1 Andricus curvator
ATACAAATAGTTCAGTCACTGCATGACATTTTTTACATTTAAGAAAAAAACAATCATAATTTTAAGAATTTGAAGTTCTGAAATTTTTTTTTTTTTAAATAAATTAATGCTTAAATTAATGCTCTGTATAAGTGTGTAAAAGCCCCTTTTCAAAATCTTCTAATTTAAAAATTTTCAGAATTACAAATTTGAAATAATTTTTTATTCGGAGACGTTTAAATTAGATACTATTGTTTAACAAAATAATATGAATTGTCCTGAGTTACAAGTACAGAAGTATCCAAATTTAAAAGTGTGCAATTTGAAAGCTTGATGATTTTATAGTTTTCTAATTTCAATTAATTCAAATTGATTATTTTATTCAGAAGCTTCTAACAAGAAGTTGGAAATCCTTTCAATTGAACTAATATTTTTATATTTTAACTTCAGTTTTTATAAAAATTAAAATGCACTGCATTTTTTGTTCTCATTAGAAATTATTCCTGTGAAAGTAAAATTTTTCAAAAAGCACACTGCGTATCAAAAATACAAAATTATAAAATAAAATTGTAGTTAAATAATAATTCAAATATTCTTTTAAAAAATGGTATAGCAACATATGTTTGATGAAAACATTTAGCCGTAGTAGGAATACAAAATTCTCAAAAAACTGTAGTTACAGAATTCTTAAAAAAATTTAGCAACGTAAATTTGATGAGACAATTTTTCTCAAATTTTTTTATATAAAAATTGTATTTTACAACCATTTTTTTTAGATAAAAAGAAATTTAATGAATTTTCTGTTATCATTAGAAGTGATTTCTGTGAATATACAATTTTTTCAGAAAGTCACACTGTAGTAAAAATTCAAAATGATCAAAAACATTGTAGTTAAATAATTATACAAATATTCTTTAAATTCTGTAGCGACGTACATTTGATGAAAACATTTACACTATTGTAAAAATACAAAGTCATCAAAACATTGCATTTGAAGAATTCTTCAAACATTTTTTTGTGGCACACATTTCATGAAAACATCAAGATTAATAAAATTCACTGATGAGGGCCACCATAGTGTGCCGAAACGTTTGAAGCAATTTAATTTTTTTTAATTTACCCGACCTGATCAACATTCCCAAAGAAATTTATACAATTATTTATACATCGATTATTATATATATTTTTTAAATAATTTGGGCAAATGTTTGACATTTACTTGTTAATAAAATTGGAATTTTCTTATAAAAGGGTTACATTTATTGACTGTTTTTTATTCCACTGGTATTTTGAAAAGGAACCAATTCACCTGTTTAAAAAAATACCCTTTAAAAAAATTCCTTGTTTTCTCTAAACCTGAACTACTGAAACTACCCTAAAAGCGTCAAAAGTTCTAGGAATAAAAAAATAACTTAAATTGCAATATTTTTGCAACTTTGGGGCCTTCATACTGTATTGTATAATAAATATTACTAGAAGCTTATTGAATTTATATTAAAAAGAATTCGGAGTTTAAACTCAAAAAAGACAAATATTGTACAAATTGAGGAGTCTTATAAGGAGAAATTTTTCAGTTTCACATTCTTAAATTAATGTTGATATCGTTCAAAACTTTGCGCATATAATTTTACAAGTATTTGAATTTGTTTAAAATTCTAAATGTCTAACTTCCAATTTTGGAATTAAAGGGTAGCATGACGAAAGAACATAAGCGCCATTTTTGGGAAAATGAGATTATTGGCTCAAAAAAGCAGACAAACTGAGACCAATTTTTTTTATAATATCATTTTCCAAATTTTTTACAATTTAAACCAATTTTGGTGCAATTTTTTATGAAAGTTTTGGAACATTTTGTAATTTTATTGTAACTCAAAAGCTCAACATTTATTTTGATTTTGCTTCTTTGAATAGGAAATTAGAGTTTAAATCACTGTAGCTGCAGTGTCAGACGATTAAGTCTGACGAATTTCAATTTTTCAAGTTTTTTTTTTATTTGCATAACACTGGAGGATAATGGTTAAAATAGCCATTTCCACATTCCTTCTTGCGAATAGTACCATAAAAAAATGCGAGTGCAAAGAAAAATTTAAAAAAATCCCAATTTTCACCCAAAAGAAAGCAATTTTACGGCTTTTTGACATTGAATTTAAAAACATATTACACACAAGGTGTAAACGAAAATTTCAAAATTAACTTTCGATTACCAGAAAACTGTACCGTTTTTTGACTTCAGATTTTAAAACATATAACCCAAAGGATTTCTCGAATTTACATGCATATCGCCCGGAAATTTGTTCGACTCCACGAAAAAATAAATCTATTTTTGTCAATTTTATTCAGAATCGTCAATATTGAGTACATCGAGTTGAAACTCAACATTTCTCTTCGTAATTAGCCATAGAATACGAGTAAAATATTACTTTTTAAATATTTACACTGATAATTATATGTTTACATAAATTGTTTAAACAATTTATTATTGTTTTTATAAATTTTCTCTTAGAATAGAGATAGAAAGTTGTTAGCAAACATAATTGTTTAAACAATTTATTATTCTTAGAATAGAATAATGCTAGAAAATTGCAGCTTTTCAAAAATTTTTCACTTTATGTCCAATTTTCAATTAAAGTGACCTAAATAATTAATTAAAGTAAACAAAATTAATGGTTCAAACAATTCATTATTATTGTTAAAAATATTCAATTTGAATAATGCTAGAAAGTTGCGGTTTTTTCTGAAATTTTCAACTATTTGTCTACTTTTACTTGAAGTGAATTAATAATTAATTCAATGTATCAAAAATAATTATTTAAACAAATTACTTTTCTTTATAACTATCTTATTCTTTATTAATGCTAGATAATTGCGGTTTCTTCTGAAATGTTTAACTTCTTACCCACTTTTTGCTTAGGAAAGTAATAAATGATGCAAGTTAACAAACATAGTTGTTTAAACAATTTATGATTGTTTATAATTATCTTCTCTTAGATAAACGCTAAAAAGTTGCGGTTTTTTTCTGAACTCTCAAACTTTTTGTCCACTTTTCACTTAGTGAGGTAATAATTAATGCAAGTTATCATTTTTTAAATGGTATTGTGTTTTTTAAGTGAATTATTTTTGCTCTTTTCCCAATGTTTAAAAAAAATTAATTTAAACAAAAAAGCTATCTTACAAAAGAGATAAAAACAAAGAATGAAATAATTAGGAGTACGTGGGAGGTCTAGGTCTGTAAATGACTTGTAAAAGTTTTGTTTTGAACTACAACAAGAAGTTTCTTGCAAAGCGTAAACGAAAAATTTGGAATTACACGTCGTTATAATATACATACATAGACATTAAAGGGGTCTACATCAAATAATATTCACAATTTAGAAATAAAAATCAATATCCAAAAAATATTGATCTTAGACCAGTAGACAATAAACAATTAACATCAAATTATTTAATACATTTTATCTGCTCAAAATGAAAACATCAAAAAATACAAAACATTCGAATGTTTGAAAAATTAATTTTACAAGTATAAGGAATTATGTCGGAAAGACCTGGGTGCGGATCCCAGCGGAGCTTGAGAGCATTTTTTTCACAGTTTAGAAATAAAAATCAATATTAAAAAAATATTGATCTTAGTCCAGTAGACAAAAACAATTAACATCGAATTATTGATTCTCTCTCATGTTTATTTATTAATTGTTCATAACTAAAAAGCCAAAGCAAGGTTAAAACTTTCACAAAAAACGGCGAATTTCTAGCAAGGGAGCGTTCACATATTACGTAACATATTTTCGACCTTTTTTTGGGGCCGCCCCCCCGGGGGGGGGGGGGGGGGGGGGGGCGGGGGGGTCCCCCCTCCCCCCCAACGCCGTTACGTAACATTTTTTGTATTATGTTTAAAGACATAATAGACGTTTTCTAAATTAAAAAAAAGGTTTTTTTAAGGTGAAGTATTGTCTAGAAATAAATAAAACAATATTTTGATGTAGCAGTGTAGCACTGAATGCTTTTTCAATATTTTTTTAGTCATATAAATATTGAAGTTACATAATGTACGTACTAATTGAAATTCAACAATTTAAACCTTTTTTTCAATAGCATAATGAATACAAAATAATAATAATAATAATACAATATAAAAATGTCAAATAACTATTTATTTTTCAAAAGTTTTTGAACACTTAAATTCGAGCTGAAATTACATTCTGAGAATTGAGAACAAGGCAATAAGTATTATCAGTTTGTTTTTTAAAATATGAATATAATTTTTATAAGATTCTTGAGAAAATTGAAATGATTTTTGAATATTTCAGATGTGTCAAAAAAGAATCTAAAAGATTTTAAAGACATTTTTTATTTTATAGGATTTTACAAAATAGTAGGCAAAAATCGAGTCTTTTTTAAAGATGTTTAGGACTTCTAGAAGTTTGGAAGAAACCAAGACATATTTTATAAGTCTTCGGAATTATTTCCAAGTTTTTAAATATTTCCAATCTATTTGAAACGTCTTAAATACCTAAAAATATTTTTAACTGTCTCGAATTTTTCTTTAAATTATGAAAAATCGTTCAAAATGTAAAAAAATTGACTTATAATCTTCTAAATTTCTCCAGGAATTTTAAGAAAATTTGTTTATTCTCTTGAAACCTTTCGAAATTCTTTTAAAGTTTCTAAAGTTTTTTTTTGAATCTTTAATAATCTACATTTCTAAAAATGTTTTAGAGTTTAAAATTCTTTTTGAATCTCTTCAATTCTTCTAAATATTTCTGGAATTCACTCGATTTATTTTTTATTTTTCAATCTTACCAAATTGAAACAGTTTGCTTCAAAATCTTTCAGAATCTTTTTTGAAATTTCAGGAAATCGTTTGAAATGCTTAAAAACCTTTTTCAATTTTCTCTTAAAGTTCATTTTTCAAAATAAAACATCATTTAAAATTTTCACACGAATCTTTAGAAAATTCTTTTTTTAATTTTTTCAGACCTTCTAAACCTTCTCATCTTTAAAAATTATTCAAATTATTCCTGCATTTTTTTAAATTATGCAAAATTTTAAAAATTTTCCTTGGAATCTTTCAGATTCTTCTTTGACAATTTTAGAAATCTTTTGAAATGTTTTGAAATCTTTTTAAATAATCTCTTCTAATTAATTTTTCGGAATAAAAAATCATTTTAATTTTTCTTAGGAACCTAAATTTTTTTTTCTTTACTGTGAAACCTTACAAAATTCTTAAAAAATCTTTACAAGTTTTAATTATTTTTGAATAGTTTCAAAACTTCTGAATATCTCTTAAACTTACTCAAATGTTTTCTAAAATTATGTAATATGGCAAAATTTTGCTTTAAGATCTTTTACACTCTTTTTGACAATTTTAGGAAATAAATAAAAATGTTTTGGATCTTTTTCAATTTTCTCTTTGAATTCATTACAAAACAATCATTTAAAATTTTCCCATGAATCTTAAGAACATTTTTTTCATTCTCTTGACACCCTGCAAAATTCAGTTTACCTGAAACTTTTTTAAATCCTGAAAATTTTTAAAAATTGTCCAAAAGTCTTTCATATTATTTTTCCACGGATTTTGAAATCTTCAAAACATAAAATTATTCTTTTAAAATAAAACCTGAACCATTAAAAATGTTTCCAGAAATCTTGAATAAAATTTAATCTTCTCAAATCTTGCATAATTACTAAAAAGCTTCTGATTTTTTTTCGCATTTTTCAAAATAAGTTTTTGCCCATAATTTAATTTTTCTTATCTCTTTGAAAATATAAGAAAGTTGACAAATTATAGTGTGTTAGCGAAATGTCAAGAACAGAACCATTTCCCATTATTGAACAATCAATTACAATTTAAATTTTTCTTCTATCAATAATGTTTAGAAACATTTAGAAATAAATTTATGATGAAGTAAAATTATTCATTTAGAAATTTTGATATGCAAAGTTGATGGTGCAGAAAATTAATAAATTAAAAATGTTACGTAATCTGGTCAAAATCCCCCCCCCCCCCTCCCATATAACAATCCGTAACGAAACACGAACAATAATGTTTGTTAACTTGCATTCATTATCACCTCACTAAGTGAAAAGTGGACAAAAAGTTAAACATTTCAGAAAAACCGCAACTATCTGGCATTAATATGGATGAAGATAGTTATAAACAACAATAATTTGTTTAAACAATTATTTTTGCTAAATTAAATTAATTATTAAGTCACTCCGAGTGAAAAGTAGATAAATAGTTAAAAATTTCAGAAAAAAACTGCAACTGTCTACCATTAAGTAAAGAGAATATTAGATAATAATAATAAATTTTGTAAACATTGGGTTTTTTAACATTAATTAACTATTACCTCATTCTAACTCAGAATTGGACAAAAAGTGGAAATTTGTTTAAAAAGCGCGACTTTCTAGTATTAATATAGAAGAAGATAGCTATAAACAATAATAATTTGTTTAAACAATTATTTTTGATAAATTGAATTATATATTAACTTACTCCAAGTGAAAAGTGGACAAAAAGTTGGAAATTTAAGAAAAAACTCAATTTCTAGCATTATTCAAAGAGAATATTATTAACAAAAATAATAAATTTGTTTTAAAATTAGGTTTGTTAACATGAATCAACTGTTAACTCACTTTATGTAATTGGAAATTTGACAAAAAGTGGAAATTTTCTGAAAAACAGCCGTCTTCTATCTCTAATCTAAGAGAAAATTGCTAAAAACAATAATAAATTGTTTGAACAATTTATTATTATTATTATATCATTAAGTCATTTCCCTTTCGAGGTAGGCGTGACTCGCTCGGTTGGAAAATAATAATGTGGGGAAGGAGGTATAGATTTTCTAGATTGATCTAGAATTTTCGTGTTATTTATTTAAATAACACGTTCTTTCCGCAACACTGCTCCGGCCCAGGTTGCTGATCAATCTCTCTAGCGATCACCCCAGGTGAAGAGCCTAATAAGGTTGTTATGTGAGGTTCCCCACTCGGACCCATTAGTATCCAATAGGCGAGCGGTGCACCCCTAAAAAGACGTATACAAAAACGAGTTGACCGACCAGATAGTTTCGCCAGGATGAAACCTTTTCTAATCGATGTATTATGTTGTTGCGAACAAAAAACCTTAGTGACATTTTTTCGTACCAATGGTCAGTAATTTGTTATTAACAAAAAACTTTCAAAATTGAAAAGGATTACAAAATAAATACGAAAACACATTTATTATATATTTTGGGCAAAAATAAGCACTTTTTATCTCTTGTCATTTTTCCGAAAAACGCTTCGTTTTCGAGCTACGAGCGATTTAAGGTCGAAAAATAACCAAAATGCGCCATTTTCATAAATTTTTTTCTCGGTTTCTACTGGAGCTTTTTGAATTTTCTTTTTTCGAGGTTACTCGTCGAAAGTTATATTTTCATGCAAAATTTTTTTCATCCTGGCGACTTCCTTTCCCCTTTCAAGATTTGCGATCAGAAACTCGTGAAATAGTATCGCATAGTTATCTAAGATTACGAATTATACCTTACATTTAAATGAAAAATAAAGAAATTTAATGTTGTTACAAGAAATGCATATAATAATAGCTATTCATTTATTTATTTATTCTTACAAAAAATATATTTTTGTATTTGAATATAAACTATTATATGTACAAATCTAGAAATACAAACTGACGATATGGAAGCAGGGACTGAATGTGAGACTGAAGATTAGTTGTTCGTCTAATAGTTAGAAATAAATATAAATAAAAGTTTATATTTAAGCATAAATGTATATTTTGTATTAATAAATAGTTATTATTATATACATTTCTTGTAACAACATTAAATTTCTTTATTTTTCATTTAAATGTAAGGTATAATTCCTAATCTTAGATAACTATGCGATACTATGATTAATTAAAAAGTATACAGTTACTATATCAATAGTTGGCGAATCGATATTTTGTTTTCCGACTACTCGCCCGCTCGTGGAAGAAAGTCGCCAGGATGAAAAAAATTTTACATGAAAATATAACTTTCGACGAGTAACCTCGAAAAAAGAAAATTTAAAAAGCTCCAGTAGAAATCGAGAACAAAATTTATGAAAATGGCGCATTTTGGTTATTTTTCGACCTTAAATCGCTCGTAGCTCGAAAACGAAGCGTTTTTCGGAAAAATGACAAGAGTTAAAAAGTGCTTATTTTTACCAAAAATATATAATAAATGTATTTTCGTATTGATTTTTTAATCCTTTTCAATTTTGCAAGTTTTTTGTTAATAACAAATTATTGACCATTGGTACGAAAAAATGTCACAAAGGTTTTTTGTTCCGCACAACATAATACATCGATTAGAAAAGGTTTCATCCTGGCGAAACTATTTGGTCGGTCAACTCGTTTTTGTATACGTCTTTTTAGGGGTGCACCGCTCGCCTACAAGGTCTTTTGTTTCAGGCGACATTCACTCTATTCACATGCTTTTTATAAACTATTTGTCGTCACACTTTTCTGTCCTGGCATACTTCTCTAGCTTCCTTCACGTCCATGCATTTTTTCATGCAAGCTCTCCATGTAATTCTTAGTATAAATTAGTATTTTATGTATTAGAAATAATTTGCATTAAAGAAAACCGCGAAAAAACTCATAATTAGCGACAAAACCTCGCAAAACCCATTTTTTCATCTTGTGGGGTTCTTTGGGACCCTATAAAACCGACTTATGGGGGTGATATTTAAGAAGTGATATTTTAGTAGTATTTCTTGCTAATTGTGAAGAGAAATATTGAGTTTCAACTCGATTCAGCTAATACTGACGATTCTTAATAAAATTGACCAGAAAGTATTTTTTTCTTATGGGACGTGTCCTATGGACGTGTTCTTCATGGGACTTGCGCTACCTCTAAATATTTTTTTTTTTTTAAATCTGCCCGCCGCCCGCGCACATTCTCATAGCGCGCTACGCGCGCGGCTCGCAAGTTTAGGCTCCTAGGGCGCCCTACTGTTGGTTCTCGCGCTTCGCGGTCGATAATATATTTACCTCGCGCTGCGCGTTCGGTCTTTGTATTTCCCCCACATTTGTACACATACCTTTTAAAATTAAAGGTCAAAGCATCGACAACTGTAATTTGGTGATTGTGAATTCTCTTTTGTTAAAGCTCCTTCGGCTTTAACGAACACATTCTCATCGTGTATCTCGTGCTTAGCACTCGATTTGGTCCAAAATGTGAACTTTTCTACATTATGTTCAACACTTTCATATCAAATGTATATTACATTTATTTCTGTACCTCGGCCTGGGATTGCATATTCAGATATTGCAAAATAAAGTACAAATTTTATTTATCATGATTACTTTAATATTTGTTTCTTATTTTGCATCAAATTTTATTCTCAGCTACTGCTACCCTGAAAAATGTATCATTTCAACAAATTTATATTATTACAATTATTAATATGCATTGGTATTGAAGCATACGTATTTTCATTGTCTTTTTTTATAATTTAAAAAAAGTGCGCATCCTATTAAAAAACAAAACAATTTTGTTATTAAACATTGTATTGCAACTTGCCTCGTTTTTCCATAATTTGTTTATTTCAATGTTATTTTTTACGACTTAAACTAAAAATACGCATCGTAGCGTAAAGTGGTTTTTAACAAACTTTAGATATAATTTAGGTGAACAATGTTATTAAATAAAATGTTATTGTAGCTTGTGTCCTTTTTCTAACAAGTTATTTTTTTTTTATTTTTAATATATTTTTATAAGAAAAGTTTATCACAAATTTGTAGATCTTTTTTGGTTAAACAATTTTTGTCTTAATTTTTTTTCGTCTCTTGTCTCGTTTTTCCAAAAATTTTTATTTTTTTATTTTTATTCTTATTTTTTACAATTAAAAGACAATCTACTCGTCCTACCTAAAATTGAATAATAACAAATTTGCAGATTCTTTTTGGGTGAACAACTTTTGTATATTAATTTTTTTTCGTGCCTTTGTGTCGTTTGTCAAAAAATTTAATTTTTTTATTTTTAATGTTAATTTTTACGATTAAAACAAAAACTACGTGTCCTATCAAAAAATTGTTGATGCCAAATTTGTAGCTCTTTTTTGGATGAGCAACTTTTATCTACTCATTTTTTCATAGTCGGTGTCGTTTGTCCAAAATTTTAATTTCTTTATTTTTAATGTTGTTTTTTACGAATGAAACAAAAACTACGCATCCTATCCAAAAATGATTAATAACAAATTTGTAGCTCTTTCTAGGATCTTGTAGGGCTTTCAAAAAGCAAAGTTTTTCTTTTCTTGACTTTTTTCGTATCGTGCGTTGTTTGGCTTAAAATTAGTTAAAATGTTTATTTTCGTTTGTTTTTTTGTATTTTGAAAATGCTATAACTCTGATAATTTTCTTTTTATCGACAAAAAAGTCGTAAGAGTCGTAAGTCGTTCGAGTTCCTGAGTACTACGAATAGCCGTACATAGAATTTTTAAATCTTGAGAAAGAATGGTCTCAAAAATTTTGAAATTGCTCTTTTTGAATTTTTATTCAAATTAGCTGGTTAAGGAACTCGATCTTTTTTTTTCGTCCCTAAAACTGTGTGCCAAAGCACAATTCAATCCGACTAGTCTTTCAAAACTTATTCGGTATAAAGACAACGACAGACAGACACCATCCTAAAACCGGGTTTTTCGGATTCAGGGGGTCTCAAAACATGGAGATTTGAAGTAACTCGCGATATTCGCTTTTCACATCAAAACAATACCTTCTCATTATGATGAGAATGTAAAAAAAAAAGATTTATTTTTGTATGGATTCGAATAAATTTCTGTGCTATATGCATACAAATTCGAGAAAGAAAAATTCCAATGCATTTTTGGACCAACCTATCGCCCAGTGGACACTGGAACATCCTAAAGGAGTCCTTAGAATGTACTTGTATTTCATGTGACTTGACGTCTTTAACACATCCTTTGGATCTTTTCATGTTTTAAAGGGTCCTTAGGACGTCCGGCGATACTAATACGGCGATACCACTCTGGAAACACCAGTTCTCGTAAGATCACTGAAGTTAAGCATTGTTGGGCGCGGTTAGTACTTGGATGGGTGACCGTTCAGGAATACTGCGTTGCTGTTGGCCCGTCGTGGGTGTGGTGGGCCCACATTGGTAGTAAATATCCACCTAGAAACACTACCCGAATCGGGTAGTGAGGCAATGAACTTTCGAGTTCAAACTGCTAATCAATTTTTTTTTTTTTTTTAGGACGTCCTCAAGACGTCCGCCAAAATACGTCTATATAGGACGATTGTATAGGACTTCTGTGCCCACTGGCCGATCTTAATACAAAATCAAAAAAGTATACCGTTTTTGGACATCATATTTGAAAACATATAACCCAAGGAATCTAGAAGAAAAATTAAAATTAAATTTTTGATTTCTGGAAATGTGACCAATTTGAGACGAACACCTGCCCACTTAACCCACACGACCATAAAACTTAGAGCACATAGATGGTCAATTTCAGAATGAAATCAAAAAAGTTTTTTGGATTTCAGATTTGAAAACATATAACTCGAGGGATGTAAAAAAAATTAAAATTAAATTTTCAATTTCCGGAAAAGTGTCAAATTCTACCAAAACTTTCCGTGTAAACGCCTCCCATGCACATAGATGGTCAATTTTAATACAAAATAAAACACGTGTACACTTTTTGGCTTTAGATTTGAAAACATGTAAGCCAAGGGATATACAAGAAAAAGAAGTTTAAAATTTCAATGTCAGGAACAGTATCAAATTTTTACAAAACCTTTCCATGTACCCATTCGACGGTAGAGCACCTGATAATGTTTAAGGACGTTTTTCCTTTATACTGTCAGGGCGACCAAAGGTCCATAATCTTGTTCATTATGAAACTGTTCTCGAGCAACCTGGTTCAATCATCAAACTTTCTTCAAAAAGATTCGAAGTGAAACATAAAGATAAAAAGGAGGCTCATGCTGCAAGTAGTAGGAGAAATATAACTTACGCTTTTTGCATCAAGGAACAGCAAGGGCGGATCCAGAAAATTTGTCGGAGGGGGCAATTGTGAATTTTTTTTTTAACGTATGTATGTAAAAGGGGGTGGAGGCTCCCCCAATGATTTAAAATTACTTTTTCTATCGAATACATAATAAGGTAATAAATTTCACTTTATTTATATTTTTCAATTATAGTGTTCACATTTATAAAAAACCTGAAAGCACATGGATATTTAGGATCGAAAATACGTACGGATCCACGTTTTCAATCGTCGTATTGCTGAAAAAGTTCTCTCAACAGTAATTAAACTAACTGGTAGACATTACAGTACTTTTAGAAAAAAAAATGGCAGGATAAATATCCTTATCACATGCTATAAGAGCTCTTCGCGCTTTTAATGGAAGTTTTTCAACTACTCTTTTTTCACGAGACCATTTGGTGTTCCAGGATCGTAATTCTGCAATAAGTGTCCTTTCAGATATTTCAGATACCTCGTTACAAAGACTTTAGTATCGTTGTGCACAAACGCGAACAGATTCTAAAAATGTATCATCCTCTTCATTGTTTTTGATGGCATTTTCTGGCAAAAGTATGGATAGGTGTTACTTTAAAGTGTCTTCAGAGAATCGTGTTTTCATATATTTTATCACACTCTCTAGTAGTGGAACACAGATAGACTGTCGAAAAAAAGTTTCAGGATCTTTATTCGGATAATTCGATCGATGACTTTGCCTACTAACAGTCCTTGAAATTTGTAGGTCAACTCCTAATTTCGCAGCAATCTTACTAGCTTGGTAAAGCTTATGAAAGTAAGTTTTGCATTCCGTCGGTTCACGTTTCTTCTCGAGAACCGCAAGAGTGTCTTTAAATGCGTCTTTAGCATACTAAAAATTCCTATATGGGTTCCTATATTAGGATCCTATACAGGAACGTACATAGGATCCTATATGTTTCACCTATAGGTTCCACCTATAGGAAATGACATAGGATCCCATATAGGATCCTATATAGATTCCTGTATAGGACCCTATGTAGGTTCCTACGTCATCCCCCCATGTAAAATCCCATGACTTTCCCCACTTAAAATCCTATGACTTTGCCTTCACAAAATCCTACGTTCCTACCTATGAATTATACCCATACGCTATAAGACCTATTAATTTCACCTACGTGAAATCCTACAATATAACCTATGAACTGCACCTACGTGAAATCCTACATTTGAACCTATGAACTGCAATTATTATTTAAGGAGTGCACAGTAGTTTTCTATAAAAGCTACGGCAACGCAGTATGGGGGGGGGGGGGGAACATTGCCGACTGTGCATCAGAAACTTCTGAAACATATTTCATTTAAAAAAAGTCATATTCTCATGTGGGATTTCACGTAGGTGCAGTGCATATAGGTTAGATTGTAGGATTTCACGCAGGTGAAGATCATAGGTCTTAGCGTGGGTATGGTTCATAGGTAGGAACGTAGGATTTTGTGAAGGCAAAGTCATAGGATTTTAAGTGAGGAAGGTCATGGGATTTTACATTGGGGAAGACGTAGGAACCTACATAGGATCCTATGTCATTTCCTATAGGTGAAACAAATAAGATCCTATATGTACGTTCTTATATAGGGATTTTCTGTAGGGTAGTTTTCTGAAATAGTCGACTCAGAAAAATAGTATCAGACAATACGACAGAAAGGCAGACAACAAAGATTACAAATTCTGTGTCACATATACATAGCAGAAAGAAGTAAGAAGGCTTTGGAGGCTACGTCATGGTCAGACCACTTCGAGATTTTTTCAAGAGCTTCAGTGATTTCAAGGTACCCATTCCGAAATTCTTGAACTCCGTCATTTCTTTCAATCCATCGAGTTTCGCACAATCCTGAAATTTGACGCCCTAATAACTTCTTAATCAGATTGTTACGCTTTGGCGACGCAGGAAGAAAGTTTATTACCGACTTCATCTTTCCGACACTATTTCGGACTTCAGATGCAGTTGATGATTTCTAAATTGATAAATTAAGAGCGTGATTTTGACAAGGTCAATGAACAGCATTGTGTGCTTCACATTTTATTTTGGCAACCGCACCTCGAGTTTCCGAAGTCATCGTAGCACAGCCATCAGTTCCTATACCAACGCCGCAATCTAATGGTAATGAATGTTGCTTGAGAATAGAAAGAACCTGGTTTCCTATGTTATCTCCAGTTATTTTCGATTCTTTGTCTAGATCCTCATATTTGGTTTCTTTGCGTAGGTTTATAAAACCATAAAAATCCTCCCTGATTTGCTCTTCAAAAAAATACCGTAAAGCAACTGTCAGCTGTGATTCATTCGCAGAATCAGTTGTTTCGTCAAACATAATGGCATAGACTCCACTTGCTTGAACTCTCCTAATAATTTCGGAAACAATTTCTTCTCCGCAAGTGCTAATCAACTCATTCTGAAATATTTTGCTGATTTAAGTAGCACGAGAAGTAGTCGTTTCTAAATGCCTCTCAAGATTGGTATAACCTGCATCTATTCGAAACCGACGTACTGCTCGAAAAGTGACTTCGTTTACTCCTGAATCTTCACCAAGTGATCCGTCATCATGATGTCCCCTTAAAGGAATATTTTGGATTCCCATAAACATTATACTTTTCATGATAGGAATAAGTATTTTCTTCGATTTCTTTCAGGCGAAGATTATTAATTATGTTTCCAATATTCATTTCTTCATTATTGGCAACCCCCCAAAAATCCTTATCTACATCCATTGCTTTCTTATGGTAATCAACGCTATCATGCACAGTAAGAATACCATCTTTATCAAATAATTTAGCGAAGTTGGTAACGAGCTCAGTCACGAGTTTTGTTGCAGGTACAGTTTTATTGTGTCCCAATTTTTGCTCGATAAATAGTGAACAGTAGCGACAGAAATATCCTTTTTTAATGTCAGGGAAAACTAACCAATTGAATCTTTCGAGATGCTTATGACTAGCATATCGTCTCTTTAACTTACATTGTTTCTTGTGTTCAGAAAATGCAAATTTGTAATTCTTAGGAGGCTGCCAGTGGTTTAATAGTATTTGTTTATTTGAAAAGTTATCTGTTGTTTCTCCTATACAATTTCCTATATCGTAACTAGGGTAGGTATATGTCCCATTCGGAATGGTTGAAGTGTTACTTGCTGATGAACGAGGTTCATCAAAATGAGATACCTAAGGAAAATGTACCTTATTAGGTTATAGAATTATTCATTTATAGAAGGGAACATACCATGTCCTGAAAGTTAGAACCACAAAATTAATTTATCTAAAAAAGAATGAAAGTTGTCCCGAATTGTGCAGTAAACGGGTTTTCGAACAATCGAAAATTACGGGCACAATTTTTGAAAACCAGAGAGGCTCCAGGTTAGGAATATCATAGTTGTTATCGATATGTGCGATTTTCTTGACCTTTCGACAAAAATTCAAAATTGTGGGAGCAACGTCACTTTGAATTTTTTGGATGCATTTTTTGGAAAATTCGATATCTCGGGAAGTTTTTAAGCAATTTTAATAACACTTATAGGTGTGCAAGTTATTCCTTATAATTTTATCTTTTATTTAAAAAAAACTTTGTAGCCTTTTCTAATAATAATAAAATACAACGATTTTAAGATAAAATATTTTTTTTCTATAATAAACTAATATACTGCTTAATTTGTTCAAATAAATATTTCAAAGTAATTAAATACAATGTTTAATTATTTTCATTCACAGATAAAAAAGTCATATCGTTAAAATTAACAATTTTGCCGCAGTATTTGTTTAAGTATTGTTAAAAGCATAACAAAAAACAGAAGATTGGCTTTCTAGCGTTTCCGAGAAATTTAATGTCGAAAAATTCGTAAATCGGTTAAGATATGTATTCTGTCGACTAATTTGTCCGCAAAAATTCATTTCTAGAACACTTTGGGCCGTTGCACAGTGGGGCAACAAAAATGTTTCTGGACAAATTGATATTCAGAAGCGGTTTGTGAACCGATTTTAACGTTTTTTGTTAAATTAAAGCTAACAAAATTCCGCATAAATCAGTCAGGGCCGATTTTCAAAAAAGTTTCATCAATTAAGCAACTATTCAAAAAAGTTGCCTAATAGCTTAGAAATTGCTTACAAAGTTATTGATTTTTTTATGAACAAATGTGTAATTGAAAATAGATCCATGGGGATTGGCAGTGATTCGTGAATTGATTTGTACTAAAATTGAACAGAGTATAGACAAAAACCGTTTTTAATTGAATTCATGATATATAATAAATAAATTGTTATTTTATAAACAAATTTTATTAAAATTATCCATAGCAGGTAGTTATTTTGAAATAAATCAAGTTTTTTCTATTGAATCGGCCAAAAAGTATACGAAAATTTTACAAAATTATCAGATTCATGCATCCAATAACAACTGATGATTTTTTAAACACATTTAATTAACAAATGCACTGTCTGGCTACTTTTAGAGGTAAAAACTTGATTTTTTCAACGTAATGAAGTGTAAATAACTAATTTCTAAACTTTCAGGAACCTTATATGACAATAAACAATTTTAATTATTAACAACAATTGTTTAAATAAATTTTTATCATCTTAGGCATTTCTTTAGAAAAAAATTGCGTTTCTTTAGGGTATTAGCAAACTGTTATTTAGTGCTGGCTCCGTGCTATCAGTCGATAACAATTGATAATTGTATGAACAAAATTAATTAATAAATGCATTTTTCGGCTATTTTTAAAGGTAAAAACTGCGTAACTTTCAGTGCTTTTGGCAGTAGTCTTCCCCATTCATTTGACGGTGCTTACAGCTGTCATGGATTAAAGTTAATGGTGTGACATGATGACATGCAAGCAAAGAATATGTGTAGTTATGACATTTTATGGTGAAGACGAACTGCTTCCTCAGTTCGGGTACACTGAAAATGTTTTGCAAAACGAGAATTTATGGCATTTGCTTTGTTTTTAAGCTTTTGACAGTGTATGGCTTTGACCATCTGTTTCATGCATATGAGTTACAGCGTAGACATCACAATTATAATGTGTGATTTTCACAGATCTTGTCACACCATTTCCTGTTATTCTACATCAGATGGAAAGTGGTTCTTTATATGCCACGGTCAAACACAACTTTTAAACATTGATGTATTTGCATTATTGGTATGTTTGTAAACATTTGGTACATTGCAAGTATGATGTTTTTAATTTTAGTTTTTTAATTTAGTTTAAGCCAAAAAAAATGTTGTGCATTGTATGTAAATGTATATATATATATATAGTAAGAGAAATTTTCAAACGATGTATAGTAAGTGGAGAAATATTTGGTCATATGCAAATTTAAATAAGAACTTATGATAATTTGCAGGTGATCCTAATACCAAGCTGTTAGGATTATTAAATTTTTCAATTAGGAAAAGAAATAATCCAAAATATTTAAATACATTTCTAAAAAATGTATTTTAACTAAAATTCGATGCACACTTATTAAAACAAATTATTATTATTGCTTTTTAAAATTAAATAAACGAAAAGATTTCTTACAAAAAATTGAGGGTAAAATTATGTAAACTCAATTTAAAGAAATCTTAAAATTATTCATGAGAAAACCCTGCAGATTGGAAAGAATCATATGTTTAGTGTCTCTATTTACATTTTTTTAAAATTAAGATTGAAAAGAATTTCATTTTACTACGAATATTTTTTGCAAAATAAGCAGGAAAAATTCATAATTAAAAAATAAAATTCCAAAACAACCTCACTTCTCGGCTCATTAGAGACAAGAATAAAATTAATGGAAAAAAGAGGAAGAAAAAGGGAAAAAGTCAACCAAAAACCAACCTCTCACTTTTTCCTTTCTCCGTCCTTTTTATACTACAGGGGGACCAACATGTTTCGTGGTCAATTTAAACCTCCTCATCAGGGATTATTTATAGGGAATAACTAAAGGTATGCGTCTGTAAAGAAAATATTAAATAAAAATTAATTCAGTTTAATATAATCAAAATTATTTTTTGAGAAAATTGATTGTTAAATAGAAAAGAAATTTTTCTATTATCTAGTCAAAGAAATTTACTTTAACCAATTAATTACTCTATCCCAAACTTTATTATATCGTGAGAGGTCCCTCCTTAAATTGATAGCCTTATTACCTTCTCTCTCTATGAATAACATCTCCATGAATTCGCTCTTTTTCTGATTTCTTTCATGATAAAGAATTTTAATATCATTCCAATTAGTCATGACCATGTGTAATCTTATGTTTTGAAAGGACTGAGTGATATCTAGGACTTCTGTGAAAATTATTTTCATGTTCATTTTTCCTAAGTCTAATAGCCCTTTTTGTCTGCCCTGCATAAACAGCATTGCAATCTTTACAATTAATTTTGTAAATAACACATTTTTTGTCTAACGTTTCATAACTATCTTTTCCTAATTTTACAATCACATTGCTCTTAAAAGGAACTCTATAAATGGTATGTAAACCTAATTTTCCCAATATTGATTTCAAAATCTTCGAGATTTTACCAAAATATGGAAGAACAACAGTATTGAATGTATTATAATCTTCTCTGTTTATTTTATTTTGATCATTGTTTATGTTTCTTATATATTTTATTCTGTCATGTACATGTTTTTCAATGAAATCAAAAGGGTAATGGTTAAGAAAAAGAATTTGTTTACATTGTTCAATCTTTTTTTCATGGAAAACTGGATGTGATAATTTAAGGGCTCTATAAATCAAATTTTTATTTTGAATAAAGTGATTTGAAAGAAAACTAAGTGTTCTACCTGAACAAATATTTTTCCTATGCCAGTCAGTAATAATATGTCTTTCATCAGTTTTAATTAAAGTCAAATCTCAACAGTAAATTGTAATCTAGGGTGTATACTATTAAAAGCATTAAGAAGAGTGTTAACATTATTTTTATGTACACTAAGTACTGAATCATCAACATTTCTTGCATAAAAATCAATATTAAAATTAATTTTTTGGAAAACTTCATTCTCTAAATCCTCCATGACAATTTCAGCTAAAATAGGAGATAAAACAGATCCTATGGGAGTTCCAAACATTTTTTTATAAAAATTATTCTTAAATTTGAAATATACTGAATGAAAAACATATTTTATCGCATCAAGAAAATGTTTTTTCGGAATTTTCGTATTAATTTTAATCAAATCCCAACGTTTTTGTGTGGCAATTTCGACTCTTTCATAAGGGATATTTGGAAACATAGCTATTACATCAAAAGAGACAAATATATGGTCTAAAGGTATTATCACACTGTCAATTAGTTTTAAGAAAGCATGACTATTTTTAATTGATGTTTTTGAGATTTGTATTGATTTCTTAATAATTGGACTCAATAATTCTTCCAATTTTCTAGTTGGGGAACCTATTGTTGAAATGACCTGTCGTAGAGGGTAGTCATCTTTATGAGCTTTAACAAGTCCATAGGCTAATGAGAGATTAGTACTCGATGTATCACTATCACATCTTTCAATATTATTACCTAAATATTTATTAGTTCTCCGTCTGTCTAAAATTTTAAAAGTCCCTTTTTGTAGTATTATGGAAATTTTTCTATGTACTTCTACCGCGGCTTCGGTGGTTCGGAACCCACCTTAAACTGAAGGTCCCCTCAGAAAAAGCTGGTATCGTACCAAGGTGGGGCTCCATTTCGAGGGGACTAGCCTTGGGGGTCGAAGCCGATTCTGTGAAGACTCGAAAATGAGTCAGCGTTCTTCTTGCGTTTGGGGACTCCTACAGGAGGCACCACGCTCGATGGTCGCTGGCCGATTTCGAGTAATGAACACACACACACATACACTTACATAACACACCAGGCCAGTGCTTCGAATCTGTGCATCTACCTGATGACCTCAGAGGGATCGCTCCGTACACCCTAGCCTGCTAGGGAGGCTGCCGAATGGCAGAGTGGGTGAGGATCACTTTGCCTGATCAACAAAGGAGGGCGTCATTTACTGTGCGACAGGTATGCCCGGCACCTGAGAGGTATAATCTCAGAACGTTGATAACAACGAAAAACCCACCGAGAACCAAAAACACTCGGCGAGGGATGGCCGGATTCGTAGTACTGCCTTGAGAATAAACACGGGTATGGCACAATAGGCTTTATAGCTTGAGCGCCAGGGGTGGGACCTCACGCCCCCCCCCCGCCTACATTACAACTATCAACTATCAACTAAACCCTCATTCAATTCCTTTTCTAACCAAGTTTTTGGATTATCATTATTAAAAAATCATTACATAAACCCATAAATTGAGATCTAATTTCATCAATTTTATTTTCAGGTATTTTTTAAATATTTGATTCAATGTTTACTAATTAAGTAAAATTGTAAAAAATTAAGGTCAACAATTTTACAACAAGACTTTTTGATCAAATGTAAAATTCATGGAGTTTTTCCTAAGAAGATTTTTGACACTAATAAAAATGTTAGCTTTGATTTCAAAAACAAAAGAAATCAAGAAAAATTTGATATAAATACTGAAAAATTCAGAAAATCGCTCTTAAATTTGACTATTAAGGATTGCCATTCACAGATACATTCTTTAAATGTTAAGCTAAAACAAATTATTGAGAAATTAAATCAACAAGTTCCCTCCTTAATTATCAATGAACGTTTTGAAAGGGAAACAATACTTAATAAAATCGCCCTTAAGGATAATAGAAAACATGATAAATTTTTTTAAAACATTCTCAATGAACAAGGAGATGCACAACAACTGCATTTAAATATTCAATCAGTTCTTTTTCATGATCAACCAGACCCTTGGTTTCTGAATACTTCTAATGTAATTATTCCACACAGAGTTATTGACATTTTGAGATTAGGTGATGGCTTTGGCAACAAATTTGGGGGAAAAAACTATATTCAACTACTTGAAATAATTAAAGACATTGAATCAAATATCAAAAAAAATACCTGAAAATAAAATTGATGAATTTAGATCTCAATTTATGGGTTTATCTAATGATTTTTTGAATAATGATAATCCAAAAACTTGGTTAGAAAAGGAATTGAATGAGGGTTTAATTGAAACAAAAATTTTCTTAAAAAATCATCCAGAATTAATGATCACTAAATCAGACAAAGGAAGTATTACAGTAGCGATTCATAGGGATGTTTATATTCAAAAATTGTTGCATATCTTTAATGATGCAGATAGTTTTCAATTGATTCCTAATAATCCCACCATAATGCTTCAAAAAGGGACTTTGGAAATTTTAGACAGAATGAGAACTAATAAATATTTAGGTAATAATATTGGAAGATGTGATAGTGATACATCGAGTACTAATCTGTAATTAGCCTATGGACTTGTTAAAGCTCATAAAGATGACTACCCTCTACGACCGGTCATTTCAACAATAGGTTCCACAACTAGAAAATTGGAAGAATTATTGAGTCAAATTATTAAAAAATCAATACAAATCTCAAAAACATCAATGAAAAATAGTCATGCTATCTTAAAACTAATTGACAGTGTGATAATATACCTTTAGACCATATATTTGTCTCTTTTGATGTAATAGCTACACTGTTAGAAATTTTTGCCGTAAATTCAAGTGAAAAGTAGATGAAGCCCAGAACAGTGCTAAATGTACCTTAAAGTTCTGAACCTTTTGTATTGAAACTTAAGAAGCGAGTATTGAAAATTAAGAACCTTGTATTGAAACTGAAGAACCGAGTATTGAATCTTAAGAACCGTGTATTGGAAGCTTATGAACCTTGCGTATTGAATCCTAAGTATTGAGAATTGAAACTTAAGAACCTAGTGTTGAGACTTATGAAGAATGTATTAAAACGTATGAACCGAGTATTGAATCTTAAGAACCGCGTATTGAAACTTATGAACCTAGTATTAAATCCTAAGAACTGAGTAGATTGAAACTCAAAAACCTAGTAATGAAACCTGAAAACCTACTATTTAAACCTAATACACATAAATTGAAACTTATGACCATAGTATTGAAAGTTACGAAACATATATTGAAACTCAAAAACATAGGGCCGTATGATGATGCGATAAAATATGTTTTTCATTCAGTATATTTCAAATTTAAGAATAATTTTTATAAACAAATGTTTGGAACTCCCATAGGATCTGTTTTATCTCCTATTTTAGCTGAAATTGTCATGGAGGATTTAGAGAATGAAGTTTTCCAAAAAATCAATTTTAATATTGATTTTTATGCAAGATATGTTGATGATTCAGTACTTAGTGTACATAAAAATAATTTTAACACTCTTCTTAATGCTTTTAATAGTATACACCCTAGATTACAATTTACTGTTGAGATTGAAACTGAAGGTAAATTAAATTTTCTAGATTTGACTTTAATTAAAACTGATAAAAGACATATTATTACTGACTGGCATAGGAAAAAGATTTGTACAGGTAGAACACTTAGTTTTCTTTCAAATCACTCTATTCAAAATAAAAATTTGATTGATAGAGCCCTTAAATTATCACATCCAGTTTTCCATGAAAAAAATATTGAACAATGTAAACAAATTCTTTTTCTTAACCATTACCCTTTTGATTTCATTGAAAAACATGTACATAACAGAATAAAATATATAAGAAACATAAACAATGATCAAAATAAAATAAACAGAGAAGATTATAATACATTCAATACTGTTGTTCTTCCATATTTTGGTAAAATCTCGAAGATTTTGAAATCAATGTTGGGAAAATTAGGTTTACATACCATTTATAGAGTTCCTTTTAAGAGCAATGTGATTGTAAAATTAGGAAAAGATAGTTTTGAAACGTTAGACAAAAAATGTGTTATTTACAAAATTAATTGTAAAGATTGCAATGCTGTTTATGCAGGGCAGACAAAAAGGGCTCTTAGACTTAGGAAAAAAGGACATGAAAATAATTTTCACAGAAGTCCTAGATATCACTCAGTCCTTTCAAAACATAAGATTACACATGGTCATGACTTTAATTGGAATGATATTAAAATTCTTCATCATGAAAGAAATCAGAAAAAGAGCGAATTCATGGAGATGTTATTCATAAAGAGAGAAGGTAATAAGGCTATCAATTGAAGGAGGGACCTCTCAAGATATAATAAAGTTTGGGATAGAGTAATTAATTGGTTAATAGTATATTACGACCCAAGGCCGTGTGTCTTATACTATTTTTCTTCATCCCCAGCCGAAAGTACGTTTCATAATTAATCTTAATTAATAAAATGCGTTGTCGGTTGCAAGCTGGGATGCTTTTTCTTTTGTGGCCTGCATCAGCACGCGCGCCACCTCGGGTAGCGCCGTTGCTGCTCTCGGGTCAGCTGAGCGGATGCATGTGATTCGGTCGTCCGCCCGACTTTTGCAAAGCCGAGGCGGAACTGAGGTTTTGTTGGTCGCGGCGGGTATCAAAAACACATATTTTTAATTTTTTAGTAATACTTCTTCCTCGTCCGCAAAACCTTCAGATGAGGAGTCGACCATTTCAAATAATAATTGAAATTTCAAAAAAAAATTTCAGTAATAATAATAAACAATAACGTGCAACGATCAGTTTTGAGGTTGTCCACACCGACGCTTTTTTCCATTCACCTGTCAAGATAAATATTTTTCAGAGGCTAAGTACACAATAACACAATACTGAGCGTTGCTACGTCAGGTTGCTACGTTAGCGAGCCACACAAATCTCGCAGCCAATCAGAGATCGGGTTAACTCTAGCAGGCCGAAAAAGCCACTGTTCCCGGACAGAAATGCGGCCGGGAAGACGTCCTTTCGGCTAGGGGACGAAGAAAAGTAAATTTCTTTGACTAGATAATAGAACAATTTCTTTTCTATTTAACAATCAATTTTCTCAAAAAATAATTTTGATTATATTAAACTGAATTAATTTTTATTTAATATTTTCTTTAGACTCATACCTTTACTTATTCCCTATAAATAATCCCTGACGAGGAGGTTTAAATTGACCTCGAAACATTTGGGTCCCCCTGTAGTATAAAAAGGCCGGAGAAAGGAAAAAGTGAGAGGTTGGTTTTTGCAAAAATTATTCGTAGTAAAATGAAATTCTTTTCAATCTTAATTTAAAAAACTTATAATAAATAATGCAGAGAAATTTTTCGTCAACCAGCTATGCTGGTTGTGAGATACATCCTATTAATTAGAACGTTTACTGTGTGGTTGTGGCTGTCACATCCTATTAGAAATAACTTTTACTGCATACTCTTAGCAACCACACCTGATTAGAGAAAACTTCCACTTTGTGGTTGTGACAACCACCGTATATGGATGTTACAACCACACAGTGTGGTTGCAACAACCACAGTATATGATTGTGGCAACCACATAGTAGAGACCTTATAACTAGACTCTTATACAAACAGGTATGTTGTTGTAGGAAACACAGTTGTAGTTGGACCATATTTTACTATTTTTTGTGGTTGTGACAACCACATTTATGGATCATACTTTCATCCAGTTTTCTCCGCGTATGTTCCTACAACGTACAATAATTACGAACTATTAGTCTTAACTTCATTCAGTAACGTCCTTTTCGATAATTTTATTTCAGGTTTATCGAATACCGTGATCAGGTAGAAGTTTTTCACTCGTATAAGGAAAAAATGATTCTACATTCTTCGATTTTATTTTTTTCGAAAATGGTAGAATTTGAATGATGAGCGAGTATCTACCTTCAATTCAGAGATCAACTTAAATTCACTAAAAAACATCTAAATTTTTGAATTGAATCATACGTTCTCTAAAATTTAGATAAAATTTGCTCTGTACCTAAATTTTCGTTTCCTTTCAGTTCTCTTCTCAATGAGTAAGTCCATTTTGCACTTCAAGGTGTACAGTTTTTATTATTACTTTGTACTGTGAGTGAGCGAGTATCTCATGAGTATAGTAATCCATTTTTAATTTTATGTACAATCATGTGTTCCACAATATTTTTCCACGGCTCGGATGTCCGTACCACTAAAAATGTAGATATTCGTATGCACTCTTGAATCCGTTTTTTCAAATAGGATTTTCAATCCTGTAAAATCATTTTTTCTCGTTTCATATCTCATTTTATGCATTCAAAAGCACTGCAGATTCAAGGGTGAGATACGATTCAATTATTTTCATAGTTTATAATGCAAACCTTCCTGCAGTTTATCCGAAAACATCTGTTTCTTCATCTGTTTATATGCGACGCTCAATATCCCTTCTACAAAGAAAAAACGGTGGATTCAATTTTGTTTCAGGTCATTTTCTTACAAACTCATTCTGAACTTCAGTTATGTTCGCTCTTTTTTATTATTTATTTATTTTTATTAATTGAATGTTTATAGTTGCATCAACTGCCAGGGTCATTAGCGACTGTACTATAGGGTTAATTATAAATTATAGGGTATCTGTGAGGTAGTATACCAAGGGACAGAAGCGAGGCTTTCCGAAAAACACATCCAGCCTCGCTTCCTGCTTCGGGAATCGAACCCGCATCAAGGCTGCAGTGTTGGAACATAAGGCAATCACGATACCTGTAGAGAAGATTTTTTCATTGGCATTAGGATCGATAATATTTATTTTTTTGTGATCTGCAATTAATTTTAAAAATAATTTTTTTTTAAAAATGAATTGCAGAACACAAAAAAAAATATTATCGACCCTAATGGCAATAAAAAAATCTTCTCTACACTTATAATACTCGGGTCAATTAAAAACGATATCTTTCGAAAAAATAGCAAAGATGTCATCTGACTAATCACGATACCATCTGAGCCACGATGACTCCCTTGTTCGCTCGCTTGATCAATGTAAAAACTGAAAAACAATTGAATTGCTTTCAATATTTGTATTGCTCAATATGAAACAATTATGGTTTAATTTTGTTTCAGTACATTTCGACGCCGTTTCTTCGTTCAAAATAAAACTTAATTTTTTTCTGTGTAGTGACCTCAAATCTCGGTCATTCAGTTAATTTAGTGGGAAAACTTTTCTTCGGTTCAGTGTAATTAGTGGGAAATTTAAAATGGCTATGTTCGTACATTCGGCTCCAGAGAAGTACCTGTATTCAAAAATATTATCTTTGCTGTATTGCAGTGTTGACAGATGAGCTTTACATCTGTCAACACTGTACTACAGGTGCTTCCTTCCATGCATTACCGAGCCGTTACAACTACGTTACGCTTCCACCACCGTTCACTTGTTCGTTTACTTCTTCCGAACTTCGACATCCTAGCGTCGCGTCGTACATAGAGACCAGAGTTTTGACTTCGAGAAACATTGTGTTTAAAAATGGGTAAGTAGATGTTTCAATTTGTATGAAAATACCAAAATGTGACATATTACTTTTTTTTTCTCGATAAAATCAATTATTGGTGTGAAAAATGTTTTCTACTTATACATGGCCATTAATAATAAGTTTTTTTTATTAATTACAAGCGTGTAAAAAAAATCAACGCCTACCTTGATATTTGATTATAAAGCTAATTATACACCCGGTAAGAAGGCTTGAATAGAATAGGATTGAAAAATGCAACTCTAATACTGACTTGAATCAATCGAATTTACATACAATTTATTCACAATTAGTAAATTATTCACTATTTACTATACATGTACAATTATTAAAGTCATATTAAAATTTATTTTATCTACATTGAATTCAAATTTTCAATTTATTTAAGATAACTAATTTTTTTAAAACACATAAATTATATTTGGAATTTAGGTATCACAAAATGTATTACACTCATTTCAGTTCATTATATTGAAATTGAGGATAATACATTACATATAAATCCAATGTAAATTTCTTGAATTCAAATCACTTGATTTCTCCGAAGTGCAAACTTGAATTCATTAAAAAAGACCCTTCCTAACTTATATTCCAAAATGGATAATTCAAAAAATGTTATGCACACATTTCTTGAAGTAATTAGAGTGAATTAATTACACTTCAAATCTATCCTGCTTTACGGAATACGAGAGAGATGTCATTAACGCTATATGAATTGCCGGAAATTACATTTTTGAGATAACCTATTCTATTTTTGTACATTGAAGCCTGAAGGAAAAATCAGGTATTAAAAATAATAGAATTATCTCTGCTTTTACGTTAGAATCAGAAATTTTTAATCTAATTCTATTCAAGCCTTCTTACCGGGCAGGGGGTAATTTTTTAAATTTTTTGTTTATTTTAAAGATATAGTTCTTCTTCGTACATCATTCCTGCAGATAAATACGTTTATAATTTTATTAAAATCCAATTTATCCAAACTATCTTGGTGAATATGTAATATCATCAGATTATTTAGCCGCTTTTGCCCCATTGTGGATCTTAAATACGTTTTCACCACCACCTGCACGAAAAAGGCAATTGCGATTTGTTAATTGTGAATGAATTATATAAATATTAATATCAAAAGAAAATATAAGGCTAACGAAATTGAACAATAGTTAACCAATGATTAATATAGTAATGAATAAGAAATTACAAAAATGTTATAAAATATAGCTTGCTACAAAATATTCCTCACAGTTTATTGACTTTTTGCTCCATTTTTGAAATATCTATGAAAATATAAAAACAGATCATGAAAAATCGCATCAATTGTTAGAAAATTTCGCAAACGATGAAAAATTACGAAAAAGCAATGGTTTTTTATATAATTTTTGTACAGACATGTTCACGCTTGGCTTGCCAATGAAATATGTTTTTGTACGTGGCAAATAAGGAGACACGTATTTTTTCAATTAACATAACGAAATTTATACATTCTTTATGAAAATTAAAAAATTTTAAGGATAAAATAAGTCTTTTGCAATTTTTAGTTTAAGAACGGTGCCATTTTTGCAATTTATGAGGTATCAAAGCTTTTCTTATTTCAGTTTATCCAGTTTTTTGCACTCTTTCAAAATCCACTAGAAAAATTCAAAAATAATACAAAATGAAAAAAAAAGAAAAAACTCTCAAATGTTGAGATTTTAAGGTTTTACTTGTTTCCGTTTGTCCAGTTTTTTTACTCGTTTGAAACCGATGAAAAAAATGAAAAAAGAATACAAAATGGTAAAGCTGTTTGAATGTTTTAAAAATTACAACACATTTTTTTTTTCGTTGAAACTTTCAGGAGTAATAGGTAATAAATATTTGAGGCGAACCAAGTCGTAGTTTCTTCGCGAAAAAACGAAGGAAAAGTAACCAGCTTTTCCGTTTTTGACGCACTATATCGTTATGTCCGATAAGATAACATTTTACTGATTTGAAGTAAAACATAACAGTAAAATACAATAAATGCGAGAACAGTAAAAAAAATAGAATTTTGTTTCTCCCGAATTATCTATCACTCCTAAAAATTTTCACGAAAAAAAAGGTAACTGGTTTGAGAAAATTTCGTGTTTTAATTTTTTTTAAATCGATACAGCTTTACCATTTTGTATTCTTTCTTCATTCGTCTCATCGGCTTCGTAAGAGTGAAAAAAACTTAACAAACTGAAACATGAAAAACTTAAAATCTCAAAAATTGCAAAAAGGCAAGGTTTCGAAAATCAAATAAATAAAAAATTTTGTTCCGAAAAATACAAAATCCAGCCGATTTATTCTGGAATTAACCAAATATACGAACCAATATATTGTTCTAAAACTTTTTAAACTTACGGTTTTCGGTATCGCAATCAGTTCCCTTCTTCTCTTGAGTAGTGTTTAAGATTTTATTCTTATTTTCTATATTACAATTATTATTCTCGCTAATATTGAAAGAGTTCGCTATTAGCGGTATTACCAATATTTCCTTCTTCTATCGATGGAAGAGAATTGGAAGAAATTATACCTGCAACTTTGAAATGTTCAAATATACAATCGAAAAGTTTCTCGTCAGAAATCGCCAGAATTCCTGATTTTTCTGACTATTCCTAACTTTTCTTTAGTAGGATTTTGAGTACAATAAAAATGAATATTTGAAGAAAAAATAATCGAGTTATTTTGAGAAATTGAATTTTGACAATTTTCTAAAAAAATGTTCTGCCTAGTATTACAGAATTTTCCGTAAAAATAACCGGTCAAATATAGAGCTGGGGGGCTAGTATTACGAAATTTTCCGTAGCGTTAGCCCTGATCGAGCTGGAGTCTTACGGAAAATTCGGCAACGGGAGACAGTTCAAAAAAAATTAAGACGTTGCCAAAAGTGATATTTGGAAATATAAAAAAAGCAAAAATGAAAATTTGAACATCATTTTTTAGCAAAATATCTGAGATTTTTTTTTCTTTTTATAAGTTGTGCAAGTTTTAAAAAAATGAAGAGATGAGGGTTCGACGTTTCTCAATCCGACGTGGAATATGTAAATAAATTGATAACTATTTTTTTTTATTTTCAAAAAAATGATTATTGTAAAAAACAATATATTATAAAACGTTAAACTTACGGTTTTCTGCATCACAGTCTATTTCCTTCTTCTCTTGAGTGTTTACGTATTCACACCTATTTTCGAAATTACAATTTTTTTTTTCACTAATATTACAAGAGCTAAAGCTATCACCCATACCATTGCCGAAAACAGAAATCGAAAACGAACAGTGCAGAACCCAGACAAGAGATATATTTTTGAAGCAAAAGTAAATTTTTTTATCTTTCCGTCCAGTTTTCCATGTATGGAATTTCCATAGTTGGAAATGTACATGTCTGGAGTTCTCCATGGCACAGTTAAAAAATAAGGATGAAGTGCAAATTTTCATGTTTTCTTTAACAAAGTGTCGCACCATCCCGAAATTCGAGATGAATAGTTCAATATTTTTCATAAGTTTGGCACCTTTTCCAGCTCCGCCAATTTTTCGGGGCGACTATGTTAGACGCAGTCTTTCTTTAGATTGAAATGAAATCTAATATAGTAAATATTTTTCAATGTTCTTGGGATAATTTTAAAGTTAAATCTGGATAGAAGCGGAGCAACTTTAAGTTGAAAAACAATACCAACAATTTAATTTTAATGATTATTAAATTAATGATTATATATTAATGAATTATTAATATTATTAATAATTAATTAATTTTATTAATAACTTATTAATATAATAAATAACTTATATATAAATTATATATTAAATTATATATAATAAATAACTTATTTAAATTAATTTTAATTACAACAAGTACAAACAATCACGTCACGATAATTTTGAAAATTGATGCTTGCATGGTGCAACATTTTTGAAGTTGCAACAAAAATGTTGGAAAAAATTTAATATTTTTTCTGCTGAAATTTAAATATACGGATGATTGCCAAAAAGTTGACCACTGTAGCCAATGAGATTTTCGAAAACAAAGAAATTTTCAAACCGAATAAAATATCTTCTTCAATTAAGAGTAACCCAAAAGAGATTATTGTTTTTCCCAATAGATTATTGTTTTTCGCATAAAAGATCACCTAACGACGCAGGAATTCAGTTTTGAATTCTAAAGAGATTCTTGAGAGTCGATTTTTTGTACATTAAAGCGTTTATGTTCATGCAAATATTGCAGAAAGTGTGGATTTTTTAAATGTTCTTTTTTAACTCTCATAACAACTTTTTTTGATGTCCCGCATTACTTGAATTTTATGCACATCGATGTGTGGAAGAATAATAATGTGTCTACTTGTGATGTTTATTCTTAAAAACAAATTGTATTAACAAATACACAAAAGTATGCATTGCTTGTTTGTAAAGTAATTTGTGTATTACAATTATTTACTTTGACCGATAAGATGATATTTGATCAAGAAACTTTATCATCCGATATTATTTGTTAATTTCATAAACAAATCATAGAAACCAATGCACATCGTTGGAATTTATAACAAACAAATCGTTTTTCTCTTCATTCTCCTCGAATTATGTTGTTCAGAATATTTCGTAAATTTTTTTTTCCTAATTTTATAAACTGCTTTGTGCTTTTTATTATTTGTAATGAAAAAAATTGTTCTCTTAATTGTCCTGAAATCATATTGCCAGTAATATGTGGTAATGAAAATTTCTCATTGGATATTATTTGTCAATTTTATAAACGAATACACAGTGTCGGAATACATGGATAGAAAAGGTTTTCTTTTTTTCTATAATTGTCTGTAAATTTTGTTACCAGTGATATTTAGTGATGAAGTTTTCTTATTTTATATTTATTGCTAGTGATGTTTTGCAGTCCTATCTTTGTTAGCAGAAAATTTGAATTCCAAGACAACTTTTGTAATTTAATTGGTTCAAAAAGTAAGCAATAAAGTCAGATGATAAAACGTCTCACTGACAAAATCTTTCACTAAAAAATAGGTGTGTCACGAATATCTCGAAAGCATTGTTGTTGCTTTTCCTCAATGCCCATTGGGTTTTTTGAAAAATTTTAAGGAAATGATGTTGCCAAATTCACACACATAATTAGGAATTCAGTTTTAATTAAAGTGTATTGGCAAAGAATGTCACATTCATGTTATAATAAAACTGAGACAAATGTAAGATTGGGTTGCAGTACAGAACTAGATAACCAAAATTCTTTCCGAAAATGTGCTTTTTGTATACAAAATTCTTAAAAAATCAAATACGCGTTGTGTTAAAAGGATTTTTTCAAAAGCTCATTTTTAATATAGTAATCAAAAGATTGGTCATTTAAAACCAAATACCTGACTTCTTATCTTTTTTGAAAAACCTTTTTCTGGCCACATTCCTCTTCTTCAAAGATTTAAATGCAGTAAAATAATAAAATACTTCTTTTTTTAAAGAAAAAGTCCTTAAATAAAAATATTTGCAACTTTTTTCAGACCTAAAGTACCAATCAAATGCCAACATAAAATCTTAAATCTTCATTTTCTACAAAAAGCCACTTTTATCAGGGTTTTTCACTTAACTTTTTGCCTGGCGATCAGAAACGTGATTTCTTCAAATTATTATCGTTTATTTATAAAGAAACATATAATTTTCTTATTTTTATAGAACTTTCAACGAAAAATCGTCTGTCACAGTGCGATACCGTCACACTAAATCTTTATTTTCCCGGAACAGAATAATTTTTTTTAATGAAAACTTATTTATTCTTTTTCAGCCTCCCCATATCTCGGGAGCAAGTTTGTATTATTTAAAAAAAATTTTAAATAGATCTTTAGTCGCTATCTAAAGACTATTTTCAAAAACTATGAAATTTGAACCTCCAAATTCTTGAATAATTTACTCGGAATTGGTCAACTTTTTTCAATCAACTTATTTTTTCCCAGTTTAGCAAATCAATATCTCGGGAACAAGACTTTACTTTTTATGTCAAACGAAAATTGGACTTTTTATCGTGATTCGCAACCAAGCCTGTTCCAATTTTAGGTTCTTGTCACTTTGAGATTGTAAACTTCCAAATTATATTTCTCGGAACTGGATAATATTTTTAATCATACTTTTTTGGCCTAAATTTAGAAATACTTCAGCTCGGGAGTAAATTTTTGTTTTATCTTTAAATGGTGATTTCGATTTTACAAAATGTTATTTCGCTCTCCTGAGTTATGTACTGCAACCGTTCAATTACTTTTGAATACCAAAACTTACCCCCTAGGTTAACTTTTGCTTCTTCAATCAAAAATTGGACTTCCTTTTTTACTTTTTGTTCCCGTGATATGGCAAATTTCACTTTGAAATCGATAATTTAAATGTTTTCCATATTTTCGCACATGAATTCGTTATTCAAAAGCGCTCAAAATTAGAAAGTACGTGGTTTTATTTAATTTTCTTTCCTTTACAAAAAATTTCATTAATTTCCAACCTGCTGATTAAACTCTTTAATTAACGGATTCTGTCAATTAACGTACTTACCGAAATCTAAAATTTATAAACGCTCGTCATTTTATTATTTTCGAATCTTAAAAATGCTGAAATTTTTAAATAATTTATTCAACATTTAATCAGTAAGTTGATCTGACCATTAAAATGTTTTCTATTTGTTTGTTTCCAAATATATTTTAAACCCTTTTAATGGCAACAGTCATGCAGAATTGTATAAGTGGTAATCCACAAATTACGCAAGACATACGTAAAATACATGAATTTTCAAGCAAATAGTCGAGTTTTCAACTCAAAAAGATAAATTTTAAACAAAAAATTGAAGAATTACATTTTTAGTAAAAATATATAATTTTCAACCGAGAAATATGGAAATTCCAACAAAATAGTCAATCAAAAACAGTTGAATTAAACAAAAAAATACGAATTTTCAACAAATTATTTGAATCCTTAAACAAAACAGACTAATTTTCAAACCAAAAATAGGAATTTTCAACAAAATAGTTGAGTTTTTAATTAAAAAAGATTTTACAGTAAAAAAAGAGAAGATTTTCAGCAAAATAAGTGAGTTTTTAACTAAAAATGACAATTTTCTAGCAAAAATGAAATAGCTACATTTTCATTTAAAAAAATCCGTTTTCGACAGAAATAACAAATTTCAATAAAATAGTTAAATTTTTAAGCAAAGGGATCAATTTTTAACTTAAATGGTGAATCTTTAACCAAAAAAATAAATTTTCAACCCGGAAGTTGAATTTTCAACTCAAAAAATGAATTTTCCACCAAAAAAGACAATTTTTTAACAAAATAGATGACTTTTCAACGAAATAGTTAAATGTTCAACCAAACAGAATGTTTCAACCAAGAAGAATAAATGTCTATAAAAAAAGATAAATTTTCAATAAAAAATGGAATAGTTAAATTTTCAGTTAAAAGAATTAATTTTCACTGAAAACATTAATTTTTAACCAACAGCTGAATTTTCAACTAAAGACGATAAATTTTCAATCGAACATAGAATAGTTAAATTTTCGATCAAAGAAATTAATTGACAACAACAAAAATTTTTAAACAAAATAGTAAAATTTTAAACAAAAAAATAGGGGTTTTCAACTAAAATGATGAATCATCAATCAAAGAAATGAATTTTTTTAACAAAGTAGTTGCACTTTCAACTAAGTAGTTAAGCTTTGAATAAAAATGGGTTTTTAGTCGCTATTCACGAATACCGAAAATCTTGAAAACTTAATCAAATCTAGGAAGATCCTGGGACCAACGTAAGATTGAGAAGCAAAAATTTTGTATTTTAAGTTTTGATTATCAAAACTATTATTTAAATGTAAATAATGCAAAGAAAATATAAAAAATGTTTATTTTTCATTTAATGTAAAATTAACATTTTGACTGTTATTTAACAATAAAGTTACTTGATTGTGCTTATCTCAAATATAAATTGAAATACTGTTGTATGCGTCTGTCTTGATTAAATATAATGTTACATAATAGATCTGGAATTTTTCTCAGTTTCATCATGCACATAAATGTTACATTCTTCTTACTCTTGAACTTTAAATATAAAATTTTTATACAAAAATATTATAGAAAATTCGAATCAAATTCAAATACTCAAATTTAATTTTGCCTGGATGAATAGTTCATCTGGAAATACCTTGAAAATATATTGTTTATGTTTTTTGAATGTTACAAAAATATTAAAAGTATGGTGTCGGATAATTCCATACGTGGTGAGCGATATTTCGTAATAATAAAAAATCATATAAGATTTTCGGTAAAATCTATAACAAAATGTTGCAAAATGAACCGAGTTTTTTATTAGAAGAAAGGGTAATTAGTTCTCGCGTAGTGCGCACGATGTTCTAGTAATGTCAAGACAAGTAGAAGGAACACCATTTTTTTTTTGGAAATACCGACACTGTGAACTTGTTTCTGTATTTAATTAATGAAATCAACCAATAATATCGAATGACAAATTTTTATTACCAAACCAGGTCATATTTATAACGGTCATTGTTGATTTATGTATTTTTATTGACAAAACTTCATAAAGTTGTCGCGTTCTGAATTTTTATTTGAATAATTCATAAGGAGAAAGACATCTTGTGCTCTTATTTCTTTAAAAAGTTTGCAATAGTATATTATTATTACTATTATATTATTATAACTACTATGTTATTATCACTATTATATTATTATTACATAAAATATTTTTTCTCGTATGTATACAATGCTTTTTCCAAATTTTTCGACGTCTAACTTCAGCCAAAAATTATAATAATAAGATCCAACTTCAAGTCAATAAATAATTCAAATCCTCCATAAAGTAATAAGTTTAAATTAAATTTTTTTGAGAAATGCCACTTCAACTTTTCATGAAGCCTAATATTATTAATTTTATATTTTAAGAAGAAAATTAGTAATATTACATCGACCTAACCGATTTCTAGGTTTTTAGTTTTATTCTGGGGTTATCTGTCAAACTGACTTTTTACATGACAAAGACAGTCAGGAATGACCAAGACGTCACAATCATGTAATATAAACTAAAAAAAAAGTTGAGGTTCCTTTTGGATCATGTCGGATTGTGTTGCCCGAGATTGCTTATAAGATTAACAAACAATATGTGATGACAAATTTGCATGGTCAAGTATTATTATTATATTATATTATTATATCGGTAAAATCAAGTCATTAAAATGCATAGATATTTTTTTGCAAAGAAACAATCCAACATTTTGTTTAATTGTCAATACAAACTTTTTTATGAGAATGAACTTCCAAAGTAAACCAATGTGTTTTCTGGCACACAAGCATATGCATGAAAGTGAAATTCCGCGGGGTAGAGAAAAAATGTTTTAAGAACGTTGAAAAGGAAAATAGAAGAAACTCAAATTTCTTCGCTATTTGCATTAAGTCTGTAATATGTAATGCTAAATTAAAAAAAGGGAAATCCGAAATCGGTCAAGAATTGCCGAGGCATTTACACGGGCAGTTTTGGGCTAATTTGATACTTTTCCGGGCATAAAAAATTAAATTTTAATTTATTTTTTTACATACCTTGTTTTATGTGTTTTTAAATCTAAAGTCAAAAAACGGTACGCTTTTTTGTGTTTGTATGAACATCGATCATCTATGTGCGTTTTCACCTTGTGGAAAATATGCTTTGACATTCGAATTCGATTTTGGGCGAAAATTTCGATTTTTTTGAAAATTTGTTTTTGCGCTTGAATTTTTTTATGGTACAGTGCGCCAGAATGATGATGGAAATGGCTTTTTTTTTTTTAAATTATCATCCATTCTTATAGAAATTAATTAATTTTTTGCCGTTGGGACAAATATTTACTTATTTATTTTTAGATGTTTTGGGTGTACCATCGAATTCAGCGACTTGTAACTCTTTTAAAATCAATGAAACTAAAGTTTGTCTCTTACAGTTTCGTTAGGATTTTTCACGTGTTTTTTATTGATCATAAGCATTTTTTGAAAAAAAAATTTGACCTTAAAAAATGAAGGTGAAAGATAAATTTCACTTTTTTCAAATTACGTCCATTTTTTTAAAATTTTATTTTAGGTACAAAAGAAATCTGAATGTTTTCCCTTAAAAAATGCATTAGTGAAAACATTAAGCAACTATCCAAAAAATATGTTCAATAGCAAAGCAAAGTTTGAAAATTGATTGAATTTGTATTAACAAATGAGGGAGTTAAAATGGTTTCGCGGGGATGGGCAGCGATTCGTCACTTGATTCGCACTAAAATTGAATAATTTATCGGCGAAAAAAGCTGTTTTTCAGTTGAGCTAATGAATGTTAATAAATAATTTGTTATTTTTTCAACAAATTCTTTCAACAATTATCCATCTTATGTATTTATGATGGAATAAATGAAGTTTTTTCTACGCAATCGACCATATATTACTTGATAATGAAACCTAAGTATCATATTTGGTCATCCAGTAAAAATGTATAATTGTTCAATGAACCCTAATTAAAAAATTCAATATTTGGCTATTTTTGGACGTGCTAAACATGCTGAACAATGGCCAAATAATGAATTTGTTAATTAGGTTTGTTTAAAGAATTGTCAAATATTATTGATTCATAGCAAGAAGTCATTGCTAAATAATTGGCTGCTATTTCCCTGAAAATAGCGCAATTTATTTTGACCTTTATTTTTGTAGGTAAAATATTTTTTTGTTTTGTTTTCAAAAAATGCTAATGTTAAATAAAATGGGTGTGAACAATCCTATCGAAACTGTAGAAGAAAAAAACTTTATTACATATATTAAGAGTTTTAAATCATCGAAGCAGATGATATCCTTAAAAAACTATTTAACGTTCATTTTCATAAATAAACAAATTTAGATCACTTTTCAACCTTAAGGCCCTCAAAGCAAAGAAGCTAAGCTGGAGGCTAAGCTTTCTTTCAAGCCTTAAACGAAACATAAAAATGATCCAAATTCGAATTCCTCTCGATAAATATTTGTCCCAATGGCTTTGGTTTTTCAGATGGGGACACTTCAGAAATAATGCCTCATAATTAGAATTTGTTAAAAAATATTTTCAATATTAAGAGTTACTTAAATTTTTAAATCAGATCAAAGTATTCTTCATTTTCTTTGATCTAGCGCCGATTATTTTTTTGTACTTTATAAATTATATGAACAGTTTCTTTTTCTACTTGTTTTTTTCTATTTGTGACCCAATTTTATTGAATATTAAGTAGATGGAGAATGAGGTGATAATATGGAAATAATTATCAGTCGGGCGCTCTGTGAATTATTTCTCGTGTCACACGTGTTTTGGTAATTTTATCACAGTTTGATCACGTTCCTATTATCATGATGAAACGGGCTTTAAAATTATCACGTGAATAAGGCACGAGACATATGCACTGTTAAATTTAGAAGATATGATAAGATTAGAATTCAAGGTAAAATTGAAAACCAATGAATGTGGAGAAATTAAAGACATTCCTTGCTCGTTCGGGGCTCGAGTGATACAGAAAGCTGTTCATTGGTTCATTTTTAAAATTTTTACTTATCTTGTCGTGCCTTCCACTCTCCAGTCACTTACGCTCAGCATGATTTCTTAGATTTCTTCGAATGATTTAATCATATAAATGCTGGCATAAATTGAAATTTACATTCACTTCGGACAATCTTCGTAACATTTTTTTTCTAATTTTTTAACTCAATTTTTCAACACTATCAATCATTCAATACCGATTTATTGATTATTCAGAGTGAAAAATAAAGACATTTACTTTTCCAAGCTGGACAGAATTCCAAGTTTCGAGCTTTTACTGATAGCAGCATTATTAAAATATTCAATTTCAGATGCATCGAAATTTAATAGTAACAAAAATTGAATGGATCTCAAAACTGGAAACAATCTAAATTTGTAATTTGTTTCTCAATATCAATTAAATACGTAGAACATTCAAATTTCAACGCGGTCCTAACTATGAAATATACAATTTCAGGGATGCCAGTTCGTCCCCTTTTTCCCTTAATCCCCTTTTCCCCTTTTTCCCCCCTTAAATTTGAAAAATCCCCTTAAATCCCTAAAATCGAGAATGTTGACCCAATTTCTCTCTTTTTTCACAAAGTTTAGATTCATTTTTGTAACAATTATCACATAGTTTCAAGACATTCAAAAACACACGCCGCAATTAATATGCGCGGGCGCAATAAAATTCGCATACCTCTTATTGGATGTGATACATTCGCGTGCGTGAACTTTTTAGAACTGTGATTGGTTATTTTAGTAAGGAGTAATTATGATTGATTGCCAACGTGTGTCTGTGGCAATATTGCGGAAAATATATATAAGCACAAAGAAGAAGTCTCGCGAAAAATATTAGAGGTTAAATTGCAATGTAAGAACGAGTATTAGATACATGTTTTAGGTTTTAAGGTACCACTGTAAAAAATTCGGAAATTTTCTCACTAATGTTGTAGGTAAAATTTCCAACTTTGGGTAGGAAAAATTATTTTCCTAAAAAAGTTGGAAATTTCCCCAATACTTTGGAAAATTTTCCTTTTGGAATGGAAATATTTCGATCGGTTTGAGAAATTTTATATAAATGTTTGGGAATGAAAAATTCCTACAATATTTGGGAAATTTTCCCAATTTATACTCAGAAAAATTCTCACTTCCATAGGAAATATTCTATTTGCCTTTGGAAAATTTGCACATAAGTTCGGAAATATGAAAATTCCATACTATCTCTAGTACTACGTAAGAAAATTTTTTTTCCATATAAATAAGCAATTTTTCTCAAATTCGATTTTTTTCAGATAATATTCCTTGTTTACTTGTATTGAAGTACATTTTTCACAGGCAAAAATGTAATTATTAAATTGCATATAATTACCAATACATTTGAAAATTTGTAATTACGATTCGTAAAAATATTACGTTATACAATATTTTTGAGTAAGGCAGAAATATTACGTACAGTTTTAATTTTTGCGTCAAAAAATTAATGTAATAATTGTTTTAAACTTTTCTCCAAAAAACCTTTGAGGTATTTCTTTATAAAACGACATTTAGTGTCACATTAATTTGAAGTAAAATTATTTTTTACAATATTACACACGCTTGGAAAGAGCAAATCACAGATTCTATATAATGAAAAAGCATTTATTATTACAGTAATTTAAAGTGAAATACATTTTTTTTTTACAATTACACGCTCCGAAGGAGCAAATTATAGATTCTTCATTGTAAAAAGCTTTTATTATTACACTAATTAGAAGTGAAAATATTTCTGACAATTAAACGTTCCTAAAGACCGTCTTACAGTTTATTTATAATAAACAACATTCAGTGTTACATTAATTGAAAACAAATATTATTTCACATTTTTCGTGGAATCAACAAAAATTTTGTTTTTATAAAATCTGCAGCAAAATTTTTATCCAAATCATTTGGTTAAATTAAGAAAATATTTGCTTTATTCAAAAAAATTAAGTTTTAAAAGACTATAGCCGTCTTTTTGGGCCTCCATCTATATTCCTGTAGCAATACACCTACAATGAAACTTCTATAATTCGAACCGCCGATAATTCGAAGTTTTTTGTTGGTCCCTGTCAAAACTCCTATTCTTTCAATGTTAAAAATATTCTATACTTCGAAGTTTTCGTTAATTCGAATAAAATTTGACGTCCCGCGAGAGTTTCTAGTTTCTATAATTCGAAGTACAAGAGCTTTCATTTGCGAAACTCAAAGAACATCTATACCAGTTGTCATAAAAAATATAGTATTTATTCATGTATTTTCACTCCCCTTACATTTAAAAAAAATCCCCTTTTTCCCAAAAAAATCCCCTTTTTCCCCTAAATTTGAACGACTGAACCGCTGGCATCCCTGCAATTTGAATAAAAAATTCAAAACTATAATATTTCTGAAATAATTGAACTACAATCGAAACGAAATTTAACGAGCAATAAACAAATAAGGTTGAGATTAGGTCATTAGGAGGTCAAATTCACCCCTAAACACTTTTTTAAATTATAACACTTTCAGGAAATATTACTTACCTTACTGACAAAAATTTCTAATATTGGAAAAAAAACTAAAGAATACTTGTCCTACAATTAATAAATATTTTTTTCAACAAACTAAAAAATCAATAAATTCTTGTAAAACGAAAGTCTGTGGTACCTTTTTTTTATATTTCATTCAATTATTCTTTTAAATTAAAAATCATACATATTATACTGTACAGTATAAAAACAAATAGAAAATGAAACTACATATAATTTATAAAATAAAAAATAAAAATCAGCGCTAGATCAAAGAAAATGAAAATGAAAACTTTGAACTGATTTAGAAATGTGAGTAACTCTTAAATATGAAAAATATTTTAAAAGAAAAACATTTTTGACTTAATAACGGTCATATAACAAAGTTTTCACATTATTTAGCTTTTAATATATAATTCACTCGAAATTTCGAAAAAAGAAGCTTTTTAAGAATCTTGAAAGGTCTCAAGAGAATACATTTTTTTCATAAAATTCCTGCGAAAATTGCAAATAATTTTTTATTTTGAAATATTAATTTTAAGAGAAAATTGAAAAAGATTTCCAATAATTTCCTAAAATTTTTAAAAAGAATGTAGAAAACTTTATAGCAACATTTTGCATTTTTCAAAATTACAAAATTTTAGAAAAAATTTGAGTAAGTTTAAGAGATATTTAGAAGTTTCGAAAAGATAAAAAAAAATAATTTTAAGTTTAAAAAGATAACACGTTGTGTTAAAAGGATTTGTTCAAATTCTTATTTTTTTAATATAGCAATAAAAAAATTTAAGTTAAATTTTAATTAAAATTTTATCTCAGGATTTGAGCATAGTAATACTTTTTTTCTTCTCTTTAGAATCGATATTTCTTGACATTATTATTGTTTATTGAAAAAAATTATCTTTTTTTAGGCCTTTCAGCGAAAAATCGTCAGTCATACATAGTGCGATATCGTCACACTACGATATCTCGAGAGCAAGTTTTTATTTTTGTAAAGAATTGAAAATTAATTTTTAACTTCTACATTTTACTCTGAATTGGCTAACTTTTTGAGATCAAATCTTTTTTATTCGCATTCCCAAACTCAATATTTTGGGATAAAGTTTTAGTTTCCATTGAAAATGACGATTTTACATTTTTTATCACAATCGGCAGCCGATGGATAGCATTTTCCAAAATTGGAATTTACTTTTTTTTTGCATTAAATCAGCAACAAGTCATCTCAGAAGTGGATTTTTGTCTTATCTTAAATGGTGATTTCGATTTTACAGAATGTTTTACGCTCTTCTGAAAAATTCCGATTTTGTTGGTTATCTAATTTTTCTACTGCCACCCTTCAATTTTAAACTTTTTTTGAAAGGCAATTTTTTAAGAAACATTAACTTAAAAAAGTCAAATTACGTAACATTTTTTCTCCCTCATCTTCCCTTTATTATCTGTCTCTTAATGAGCCGATTACACTGTTGTTTAGAAACATACTTCTCCCATTTTAACTCCTTTTGTGCGATAATGTTGTTACACAAATTGACTTTCTTGAGTATATGTTTTAAAAAAACTAATTATTGGAAACATAAATTTTTTAAGCCTTATTGTGCAATTTTGTTACACAATTTTACTTTTTTAAGACAACTGTAAATAATTTTAATAGGTTATTTGAAAAGATTTCAAAACATTTCAAAAGATTTCCAAATTAGTTAATAAATAATCTGGAAGATTTTAAGGCAAATTTTTAAATGTAATTTTGAAAGATTTTCCAATAAATTGTAGGAATTTTTTTGTTCATAATGGACCAAATTTAAGGTTTACATGGAACCCTGATAAGGAATTTCCAGTATTGTAAATGAAAAGACAGCTAAAACTGTAGAAATCAAAATTTAAAAGCTTTAAGAAATCGAATTTTCAGGACAAAAACCACCATAGCTACCTCTAGATACACTTTTTTGAAGTCTGGCAAAATAGGGGATCATTTTTTCACCGAAAGGAAGAAATTTCCGATTTAGGGTCTTAGAAAATTTTAAAACAGTATTTCGTGAGTCACCCTGTAGCACATACATTTATCGCGCAAACGATCACTGTCACTTTGTTTTGTTAACTTTGTGTAAAAGTGGTTTTAAGGGAAAATTTTGAAAATAGAAATGAACATAAGTTGTATTGACAGTGATTATAGGGATCAAATGATATCTTCAATTAAGCCGACTGAATCTCAAGATACAAAAAGATGAAAAATCGGGATAAAGTAAAAAGTTTGTCAGTCCATTTCAGTTTTTAAGATTGAGGAAATTGAAAATCGAAATGCAAGTTAGAGATGTTTTCAAATTATAAAAACTTATTTAATTTCTTATTTTTCGAATTTAATTTTTGTTGCTTTTACATAGAGCAGTTCTAAGTCGAGCGGTTTAAAATGACTTCTGATACGAAGTAAGAACCTTGACTTCTTCTTCTTACTGAGTTTGTTTTAGAGAAAATCTACTGATATGATCCATTATCAAACTTTAAATCATGAGAAGTAAACTGCTCTCCAATACCGGGAAGACTATTTACTTCAAAAGCATTTTTAAAAGATATTTTAAAATATACTTACTAATAAAGAACTTTTGGAATAGGGTCATTATCCCAAATGGTTCTATATGCGTCGATATAGATCTCCAAATTATCTAATCTTTCGAAAAAATAACAGTATACTTGTTGAAGTTACAATTTTTTCTTCGACACTATATTGATAGTTATATAATTTTTTAAATAATGTATTACTCAATTAAAAATTCTTTGAAGATAAATTTGCCAAAATTTTAAAAATCTGTCAGATGAAAAGGTTTGCGAACAAAATTATCAAGGATCAATGTTTAGTTATAGTTGGTTTAAACCAGTTTTAATGTGGTATTGACCTCAGAATTGATCTGTCTCAGAATTCAAAATAAGAAAGCCGGATTGATATCGATATATTTACATTTTTCCAAGGATCTTACTTTTTTCGAAATCCTTTTGTTAAAAAAAAAAGGATTGCGAAGAAGGTTTACCATGCGAAGAAACCTATAATGACGGCTTATCTTCGTTCTTTGTCATTGCAAAAAAAGCAGATTATATATATGATTTTTTCACTTGCTTTTTTATACAATTCATGCTCATCAGGATCTTCTTTGTGGAAAAAATTCATATCAGAAATTCTATGGTCATCTGCAGAGAGGTTAATGCCATTCATATAGTTTCTTATAGGTCTGCATATTAAAATTAAATCGAAGAATTTTATTTAATATGATAACTCTATTTCACTTTGAATTGTTTACTCTCATTTTTATCTTCCTAGTTTACCAAATAATTTATTTTTAATATTTATATGAAATTATATACAAGAATATCGGAGCTGTTCATCAGAAAGTGCGTGAATTTCAGATACATGCGTATTTTCAAATTTTATTAAACATTTCCATATAATTTTTTCAAGATCTGTAATTTTTCCAAATTGAATTTAATTTTTAGAAAAGATTATAGGACAACTCTTGTTGACCTTTTAAATAACAAAGTCTGTGTACTAAGTTATGTAATATTTAGTTTCTTTTTAGTAATAATGAAAACCTTCAGCATTAAGATTGTAAAAAACATATAGTATAACTATTATGACATTGTAATGATTAAGCAATTGTTCGTGCCCGTTACTTCACTGGACATAAATGTTACATCCCTGTTAGATATCATAGATTTTCATTTATTCCTAATATTCTTATTTATTTTTTGTTAATATATTTTTTCTGCTGAAAAAATTACATAAATTCCATGTATTAGTCCATTGTTCAATCCATCCAATATGTTATTATAGTTATATAGTATATCCATACAAAATGGTGAAACACATAGTCTATATGCACTTTATTTAAGCAGAATCGAATAGCGTTATCAGTTTTTCCGTATCGTCCATTTTTAAACAAATTGTTGAAACAAGAATTATTTAAACAATTTAAAAATATGTTTTGTCTGGTAACTGTTTTTCCAGCTCATTCATATTACGGAAATTTCCGTAATACTAGCCCCAGAACTAAATTAGTACGGTTAATCTTATACGGAAAATTCCTTAATACTAGACAGTAGCACACAAATAATATTTTTCTTGAAAAATCATGTTTTAGTTTTTGCACTGTAAATTTTCCTGTGATTTTATGACACAATAATTTTTCTGGAAGTTTTGAAAAATTGGAAGAATTGCAATAAAAACTTCAATTTCATTTTATAATAACGATTTTATCAAATTAACTTTTCACTTTTGACGATATTTTTCTCAAAAAGTGTTCACTTTTTCCAAATTTTTTTCTATAGAACTTTGAAGCTCCATAAACTCTTGAAAGCACTCTTTCAATTTTTTTCTTTTTTAGATAATTTGACTTTTGAAAACGTATTTTTGCTTTCCTGAATTTTTTTCCCTTGGCTTTTATATGGTTCTGCTCTGACACCCATCAACACTTGTTTGATAAAAAAGTCTGTTTACCGAATTATATAATCTTATGAACTTTCCTTTAATTTTTATATAACTATTTCGCAACTGTTATGTTCCTGTTACATATTTGTTACATACAACCATTTTCCATTTTATTTAAAAAAAAATCATAGCACAACTCGTGCTGATTTTCTGTGAAAAAATGCTGTTTACCAAGTTATGTAATATTTCGCATTGTTATGTTACTTTCACATGAGTCTTTCGCTACTGTTACGTTACTGTTACATAACATAATTTTAAATTTATTTTTAGAAAAAAGATCATAGGACAACTCATGTTCATTTTGTTGAAAAAAGTCTGTTTACCAGGTTATATACTCTTATGCATTATTGTGTAATTGTTATATAACTAATGTGCAGCTGTTATATTACTGTTCCATATCTGTTATATACCTGTAATAATTTGAAATTAGTTTTTCGAAACAAGATCATAGGACAACTAATGTTATTTTTCTTGACAAAAAGTCTTTTCACCAAGTTATGTAGTCTTATTTATTGTTATGTAATTGTTATATAACTCTTTCCCAGCTGTTATATTACTGTTTGAAATTATTTTTTTTAGAAAAAAGGTTATAGAACAACTCGTGTTGATTAAAAAAAAAGGTCTGTTTACCAAGTTATGTAATCTTATGCATTGTTATGCAATTGTTATATAACTCTTTTGCAACTGTTATATACATGTTATATAACTGTTTCATAACACAATTTGAAATTAATTTGTCGAAAAAAGATTATAGGAAAACTCGTGTTAATTTTTTTTAAAGCCTGTGTACCTAGTTCTGTAATCATATACATTGTTATGTAATTGTTATATAACTTTTTAGAAACTGATACAGCTGTTACATAACTGTGACAGAACAAAATTTGAAATTAATTGGTAGAAAAAGGATTATAGGAAAACTAGTGTTGATTTTTTTGAAATAAAGTCTAATTACCAAGTTGGTTATGTAATCTTATACACTGTTCTGTAATTGTTATATAACACAATTTGAATTTATTTTTCGAAAAAAGATTATAGGACAACTAGTGTTGATTTTTTTAATCTTATGCATTGTTATGTAATTGTTACATAACTTTTTCGTCACTGTTATTTTACTGATACATAACAAAATTTAAAATTTATTTTTAATTTTTTTGAAAAAAAACTCTGTTTGCAAAGTTCTATAAGCTTATGCATTGTTATGTATTTGTTATTGTATAAGTCTTTCACAGCTGCTATATTACTGTTACATAACACAATTTAAAATTAATTGTTGGAAAAAAGGTCATAGAACAACACATATTGATTAAAAAAAGTCTCTCTACCAAGTTATGCCATCTTATAGATAGTTGTTTAATTGCTATGAAACTGTTATATAACTGTTTCGCAACTGTTAGATAATACAATTTGAAAATATTTGTTGGAAAAAATATTATAAGACAACTCGTGTTGATTTTTTAAATCTAATGCATTATTATGTAATTGTTACGTAACTCTTTTGCTACTGTTATTCTACTGTTACATAACACAATTTGAAATTTATTTTTAAAAAAAGATCATAGGACAACTCACGTTGATTTTCTTGAAAAAAAGTCTTTACCAAGTTATGTAATCTTATGCATTGTTATGTAATTGTTATACATATAACTCTTTCGCATATGTTATATTACTGTTACATAACTGTTACATAACTAATACATAAATGTTACATAACACAATTTGAAACTAATTTTTTGAAAAAAAGGTTATAGAACAGCTCGTGTTGATTTACAAAAAGTCGGATTATAAAATTATGTAATCTTATAGAATGTTATGTAATTGTTATGTAATTGTTCTATAACTCTTTCGCAACTCTTAAATAAGGCAATTTGAAATTAGTTTTTTGAAAAAAGATTATAGGACAACTCGTGTTGATTTTTTTGAGAAAAAAGGTCTGTTTACCAAGTTTGTACTGAATCTAGGGTACGTTTTGTGAGTAGAACGAAAAGCATAATCAAGCGACAATTGTAGTTGGATTAGCGATATACCATATATAGGGGCCCCTCTGCCCGATGTCCCACAGAAATCTCCACCAATCCCTTGCACACGCTCTACCTCATGCACAATCTACCGTGGCCTTTTTCCGCCTATTGAAACGAGCTATAAAAGTGACAAACTAACAGTCCTACCGCGGTATTCGCGAGGCGCCGATCGCCTTCAATATTTCTTTCTTCAATACTTCAAATTCTTCCTTCCTCAGCTGAAGTTCAGACGTTTCTTCTCTAGTCCCATCAACGCGACGCGCCAGATGAGCCTCATTAAGTGTCAAATCGACACCAACTCGGTCATTAGGTCAACCATATAACAGTCATTGACGGGGTGTTTCATGCGATTGGACCGCATTGTCACTTTATTATTATTATTATTCACACAATCGTTCATTAAGACATTCACCCCTCGTTAACCACCCAGGGCGCCGAGAAAAAGTTTCAAGTATTCAAGAATACTTTTCTGCTGCAGCAAGTGTTTCGTTCCAGATTTTGACGCTTGAGGTATAGTGAATTTTATTTTTTTTTGTGACACTAAGTGTGGCTTATTTTTAGGGGTTAGTAAAGACCGAATTACTTTTAAATCGGGTAGGCGCATAATGGGACAAACAAAGTTTTTCTGAATAAATTAGACTAGAACTTACAATTTTCAACCGATTTGAGAATTTTTTTTAGAATTAAATTCAACTAAATTTCAAAGAGATTTGTGCGGGCCGGTTGTTGTATTTTATTTTTAATAATTTTTTATTTCACCACAAAATTGACATTAGTTTTTTTCATAAACGATCCCATTTTTTACGCCTGCTTAAATTTATCTAAAAATTCACGAAATCAGTAAAGAAACTCCTTAAAAATAATATCCAATTTTTGATTATTTTAACAAATTATTGAGTGAACGTGCTACTTCAAGGTTAAAAACACTTGAAGACTTTATTTTTTTATTATTTTTGTTCGGGATATACGTAAAAACAATGCTTAGTTACTTAAAAAAAATCCACAGTAGTTGTGAATGTTATAAACAAATAAATATCTTAGCCATTACATGCTCTAAACGCTTTTTACGAATTCGACTGCCAAAGCCACCATAGACAGTAAAATTTAAATCGCTTAAAGGAACGCTTGCTCACTTTTCAAAAATGATGAAATCACGGATTTTTTAAAGTAAAATTGTTTATAAAATAAACTAAATAATTAATTAATTGTATTATTATTATTATATTATTATTATATATATTATCATATTATTATTATATTATTATATTATTATAAAAATTATTATTAATAACATAACATCTCCAATTCGATTTGTTAATAATGTTAATATTCCAGAATTATATGAATATATATTTTGGTAATAAATAATTAAACAATAAGAAATTAAACGGCCATGCCACGCTGAAAAAACCAGTTCTCGTCAGATCACTGAAGTTAAGCAGCGTTGGGCGCGGTTAGTACTTGTATGGGTGACCATTCGAGAATATTGCGTGCTGTTGGCATATTATGGGTGTGGTGAGCCCAAACTTGTAGTTATTTATAACTACAAAAAAAACTATCCACCTACACTGAAAAAAATGCCTGCGAAATATTCAACTAAGTCATGTAGTTGACTGGAAAATAGTAAATCCAACTACTTTCTTATTTAAACTAACCATGATTGCTTAGTCGATAATACCATTATTGCTGTAGTTGAAACATAGTAGTTCAAATTACTATTTTGGGTAGTTAAAAGGATAACAAGTATTCAGTAGTAGAACTGACTACGTCGAAGTAGTAATCTTAACTGAATATTTAGTAAAAATAACATGACATTAAAATTAAAATCAAATGCAGTTCTGGCAGTACACAGAAACAGTAGAAGTTACTACACCATAGAAGTAGGGACAAAAAAGGAAAAAGTGGTACAATCTACCATTTTTTCTTCAACTATACAACTACAGCTGGGATTATTATTACTTCTAGTTGAAACAGTTACACTGCTTTTACAATGCAACTAACTGTGGAAAATGAGTAATAATAACTGATCTTCGTTGTTAAGTTAACAAATCGGAAACAGTAAACTGAACCGCAGTAAAATGTATTATCTTTTTTCTAACACGCAGCCACAGTTATGTTTAGTAACATTTTTAGATGAAAAAATTTACCAACTTTGTTAAGTTTATATTTTAATTATTTGCCTGATATTTTTAAAACTATAATTTAATTCAGCCACGTATGAAATATGCTAAATGTGCCCTGAAAATGTGTCTTCGGTTTGAAAGCTATACGCGACGCTTGCGCATGCGAAACTGCGGAAAAAGCGGAAAGCGGAAAGCGTGATCAACTAATTTCCGCTTCCTGCTGATTTGCGTTGCGTATGACCCCAAGTTTGACAGGTAGACGTACTGCGCTTGCGCTAGGGCGCTCGAAGGTGTTGACTTGCATCGGTCTTTCCGGTCGGCTTTTCTTCGCGTGCGGCAGCGTGGTTCATGAGATTTGAGACCACGCCGCGTGTGATAAATTCATCGGTTAAAAGTGAAAATTTTGAAAAAAATATGGCAGCGACAATAAGTGCGATAGATGCCGAAGTTCCTGATGTCAATCTTACCCAGGCCCACAGCAGTGAACAACCGAATGATCACGCGTTACCGGCCCCAGCACGTGCTCCAATACTGAATGCAGGGAGAGTAAGTATCTCGATAAGAAATGGCGACATAAAATATTCATTATTAAACGCTTTCATTAAAGTTCAGATCGTATTCAAATATTGTTTCAGTCTAAAGCATTCTTCAAATTTCAGGCTAATAAATGTAAACTATTAATCAATCAAAAATTTTATTTGGAAGGAAGGAAATTTCGATTTTCAATTTTTTTCTGAATGGGGAAAGGACACTTTTCTTTTCAAGATTTTTATTGAGATTGAAGGGAGGAAATTCTGTTTTTAATTTTTCTGAATTGGGAGAAGCCATTTTTTCGTATTTAACATTTTTATTAGGTTTGAGGGGGAAAAAATTCATTTTTAAGTTTGTTCTGAATTGCAAGGGTTTTCAGTGTTTTTTAAATTGAAAGAGGAAAAAAATTTCATTTTAAGGTTATAATAGAGTTGGAAGCGACGAAATTTTGGTTATTCATTTTCTTTTTGATCATAAAAGGCTCGTTTTTTCTTTTTAACATCTTTATTGGGTTTAAGGGAAGAATTTTTTATTTGCAATTTTGTTCTGAAGTAGAAGACGAAAATTTTATCTGCAATATATTTATTGAGTTGTAAGAGTTTTCATTGTTTTTTAAATTCGAAGAGGTAATTTTTTAAAAAGATTTTTATACAGTCGGAATTATAAGAAGGACATTTTTTTGTTCTTAACCGTGAAATGACTGAGAATTTAAAATCATCCATTGAATAGACACGCTGGTTTTACTGAGATATAATGTCTAGAGTGAAATTTTTTTTAACAATTTTAGAAACTCAGAAGACTTTTGAGTCACACTAAAGGAGGCAAGGATCTGCTAAAGCTCATTCGGTTAACCGAGGCCAATAGATCGAAGCTGTGTCTCATTATAATTGACCACCTTCTAGGACAATCAATGAAGTTAGTATGTTTTCGTTTCCTTATAAGGCAAAAAGTTCCTGGTAAATCTTCACTAAGTTTACTTAGTTGTCTTACTGAACATAAACGTTGATTTAAAATGCACAATTATAAATGAAATATTAAAAACTAAACATTTTAAAACTAAATTGTTTGAAAAACAAAGGTAATTCTTAATTGAATAATTGGAAATTTAATTGATCATTTACAAAATTTTTAATTTGTAAGTGTAAGTGTCAAATTTTGAAAAACTGAAGAATTATTAATTTTGAACTACTTAAAGTAAAACTAATTTAACTTCTAATTTTAAAAGTGGTTAGTTTAAATAAAAATTTTAGTCGTTCAATTTTTAATCTTTCTAACTTAAATTTTCTTAAAATGATATAATTTTTAACATTTACAAACTTATTGATTTATTCTCCAATTCAGAACATTGGATTTATATTTTCTAACAAGAAATCTTTGAACTACTATTTAGAAAAGTTAAAAATTTAAAAAATTTTAGTTTGTATGCATTTAATTAAAAACTTGTAATTGTTAAGTGTTCAAAGTCTACCTTTAAAATTTGTTAAGCTTCAATTTAAAAGGTTTAAAATTTAAATGAGTTCCACTTGGAGTGCTTTAATCTGCAATTCAGTTTTGGTTTCTTCAGATGAAGAAATTTGCATCTTTTAGAGTTCAAATTTTCTAATTGCAATCACAACGAAAAATTTTTGCGAACCGGGAAATGACCAAGAATGTTTTCCCTACTTTAAAACGGCCACCCTCATTTTTAATTACATATATTATTATTTTTTTTACATTAAAAGCAATTGAGGTTGGAAAAAATGAAATAAGAATTAACAAACAAAT
>CAKNYM010052647.1:209694-219866 GCA_932195095.1 Andricus curvator
TAAAAGTCACACTGGGCCCAGTGATGCGCCTTTGCTGGGCCAGACTCCGGCTTTTCCTATTAAAACATGTTTTGCCAGAGTAAAGACGAAGTTTGGAACAGTAATGCGCCGCGTCTGGGCCAATCTCTGACTTTCCCTCATAAAACATGCTTTGCCGTGATAAAAGTGACACTTGGTCCAGTAATGTGCCATCGCTAGGCCAAGCATCGGCGATAGATCGACAAATTTAAATAGCCAATATAGGCAGCCAGTACTGGCACAACACTGGGCCGATTAAAACTCCGATATTGGCCCAATAACATTAGCCGATCTTTGGCTGCCGAAATTGGGCCAAGCCTGGGCCGTGTGTTCAGTTCCGGCAATTCGCACTTGGGTGATTACCTAAAATCGGTGCCATCTGCCTCAACTGCATTGTTTACATACCAACTCGCGTTTACATACTCGTATAAATAAATAAATCATTAGTTTCATTAAATTTTTGCAGAATCTTGCGTCCAGAATTTGAATTTTGGACCGAAGAAATCAGAAGTGTTTTTAAATATGAGCAGACCGAAGTATATTACAGCCCCGCGTGTGCTGAAATTAAGAAAAATCGTGCGACTGGGAAGTTGTATAACAAATATACGAATCTAAAGAAAAATGTGAGTGGAGATGACCCGATAATAGAGAGTGAGATTGTAGATGTAGAAAAACTTAAAACGGATAAGAAAAAACTAGAGGATTTGCGAATTATTACGCCTCAAAATAGTAAGCTGAAAGAACTTTGGGCCGAAACATTTGACACCAGAGACAGAGGGTCGTCTATCTCTGAGTACTTTTCTATGTACCCGATTCTAAAAGCGCCAGTCGGCATAGAATTGGTAAGTTTCAAATTTATAAACACAAATTATTATGCGTGAGCAATCCGCATTGTAATACAAAGGTACTTTATTCATTTTTCGTTTTCAGATTTTACACGATTTTGAGTTATCTGTATCGTCTTGCTCAGCATTTCCAGAAAAGTGGTCCGACGTTGCAAAACGCGTTGTTAATTACGCTAAAGAAAAAGAAATTTGCGAGGATCTAATCTCTCGTTCTGCAGGTATTTATCAAGAATCTTTTGAACAACAAATTTTATAAATTTGTGAGGTCATTGAAGTTAAATCTCAAAAAATGTTAAGATGTAAAAGTATTTTTCCTTAAACTAGGACTACTTGTGAACGCTGATGTGCTGGGTTTACTTCTTTTGCCACATTTGTTTACCCCAAAAATTATAACGAAAGCTGCTCAAGTAAAACAAACTTCATATAAAAGCAAAAAAAACTCCTCCAGCAAAAAGGCAGCGAAGAAGAGTAAAAAACTAGATGATCAGAACGCAGAAAACCCTATAAAGGAAAATGAGCCAAGACGAGCCAATAAATCTAAGAAATCAAAAAGTCAGAATAAGTTGAAGAAATCAAAGGAAATTAAAACCGCCGAGAAAGTTCAATCTCGTCGCAAGAAGAAGTGTTGGAAGCCATCTAAACCGGAAATTGCTGCAGGATTCATTCTTCACGTCAATGTAAAATAATTATATTTGTGTTTCTATTGATTCTTTCAAATTGGAATCATAAAATATGAGCAGTAATTTTTTTTTCAGGCACTGAGCGACCTAGAAGCACAAATGCAAAATCGGATTGACAAATTGTACCAATACGGACTCACACTACAACCTTTCGTTATAGCTGTCGGACCTCTAATAAACTTGAAATGCTACGTTTACATTGATGGATACAAATATGAAATGTCTAGCCTCGTCGCAGCAGTTGACTGCTGTTTTAAATGTTTTTACGGTTTGAAAGCAGCTTATCCTACTGACTGTGAAATGGTCTGGTTATTTCTGCAGAGGTACCTTTTTGATATCGAGGACGAGAGAACCAAAGCAAAAAGTTTTCTTAACGAAACCGTAGTGTGGCAAGCTCTACAAGAAACTTCCGCCAAAGACATATCCGAGCAAGATCACCAGAACACTAGCAGCGACAGCGATAGCAGCAGCTCCGACTCCGATGCATCTGATAGTGATGAGGACGAAGACTAATATATAGGTGATGTAAATAACGTTATTTTGAAATCTAATTATACCGGGTATCAAACACCTGACAAATAGAAAAGGGTAATATTGGTTTAGAGAAGTCTCTCTTTTTGAGTCTTTCAAACGCGACTCTCACTACAATACATGTAAAAAATAATTAAAGTAGTCCCCGCACACCTACCAAAAATCGGTTTCGCAGCCTATTAAGATGTTATTGAGTCGTTTAGACTTTAGATCACCCTCCTCCATACTTTTCCTCGCCTACTCCCGCTACATTCTCCTACTTTCCTTCTTCTTACTTCACCAGTCCCATCCTCTCGTTGCCCCTCCTTTCCTTTCCCCTCCCGTCTTTCCCCTATTATTTCCCCTCCCCTCCTTCTGCCTCAATTATCCTCCTCCTTATTTCACCGTACTTCACCTCCTTGAAAAACATTACGACGAACAACAGGCTAAGGAACACTAAAAAGGCATGTTCTCGATTTCAAATTGAAATAAGTACTAACGTCACAATTTTCCACAATGCCTACGCAATGTCATATATGCTCTAAAATAATCAAGTTTCAAAGTATGGACATACATATGAAGTATGTTCATAAGTCTATTATGTCATGCTATAAATGTACAGTAGAATTTTGTGGAAGATCCTTTTCAACATTAAAAGGTTTAAGTAAACATTTAAAGACACGTCATAATATTTCTGAAAGATCATCAAATAGTAGAATGGATTCTATTATTATCAGTATTGGTAATGATTCTTCGGTGGATAGTATTGAGCAAAACGCTAGGGACTCTTCTTTAGAAAATGAGGAGATGAAACCAGCTGATGTCGACCCACAGTTTCCTGAGGATTCTATGTTGCATAGAATAGCCATTGAATTAATTTCCACTTGTTACGCTGATCCGACCATAACACTTAAATTTGTACATCATGTCATTTCCTTGTTTGACGAATTTCTAAACTGTTCTTATCTTAACGAAATAAAGGTACGGGTCCTTACATGTAATACGTCTGAAGAGAAGGAAATTATTTTTTCAAAAATTGAAACATTTCAGAATGTATTAAAAACATTAAATACTGAACATAAAAGATTAGCAGTACTAGAAGATAGTGGATATTACATTAAGCCACAGAAACTTTTTTTTGATTCAGTTGAAAATAATGATGGCTCCGGTAATATAGGTTTCAAAGAAGTCAGAGGACAAATTATACCCTTAGGGTCAGTATTAAAAGTTTTTCTCGAATTGCCCAGTGTATTTTCTTTAATACGCAATTATTATTTGGAGCTGGAAAACTGCAATAAAATTCATAATATTGTTCAAACAGAGTTTTGGAAATGTAAAATTAGGGACTATCCCCATAGGATCACATTTCCACTCTTCATGTATGAAGATGCTTATGAAACTGGCAACCCCCTCGGTTCGCATGCTGGAATTTATAGCTTGTCTGCTATATACGTGTTTTTGGCGTGCCTGCCTCCAAAATTTCGTTCGCGATTAAATAACATATTTTTGGCCCAGTTATATCATTATGATGATAGTAAATTTGTTGAAAAAGATACTATTTACAGACGGTTAATTTCAGACTTAAATGCTCTAAACAAAGAAGGAATAGATATATGCATAGATGGAAACACTTTTAGGGTCCATTTCCTGTTAATTCTCATAATTGCAGATAATCTAGCTCTAAATACAATGCTTGGGTATTCGGGTAGTTTTTCGGCGCATTTTTACTGTAGATTTTGTAAAGCTGACAGCCAGAAAGCATCAAAAATGTATAGAGAAATACCTTCACTTTTGCGTACAAAAGAAAATTACGAATCCGATTTAAAGAAAGATAATCTTACAGAAACAGGTATTAACGAAGATTGTGTTTTCAATCGTCTTGATGACTTTCATGCGGTGAGAAATTACTCAGTAGATATAGCTCATGACATTTTCTTAGGCGTAGGTGTGTACGAGTTGAGTCAACTGCTACATGACTTCATACTTATAAAAAAGTATTTCACTTTACAAGTTTTAAATTGGCGTATAAAATGGTATCCTTTTGATGGTAATCATCCACCTTTAATTAGTCAGTTTAATTTGAAATCGAGAAATATCAAAATGACTGCATCGGAAATGATGCATTTTATTCTCAATGCACCTCTAGTATTTGGAGATCTTGTTCCGGATAACGACGAACAGTGGAATCTGTTTATCTTATTAAGAAAAATTGTAGTATTAACTCTACAATACAGTATTACAGACGCTGATTGTAAAACGATGAGAGAGCTTGTTGACAGGCATCACAAATTGTATATTAATCTTTATGGTGAGACTTTGAAGCCTAAGCATCATTTTATGGTGCATTATCCTCGTATAATGCAAACAGTTGGACCACTTCGATCTATATGGTGTATGAGATGTGAGGCTAAACATCGTCCATCAAAAACTTATGCAAGAGTCACTTTTAATAGAAAAGATTTATGTTTTTCTTTAGCAAAAAAACATCAGTTAACTCTTTGTGATGCCTTTCTGCAAGAAAAAGCATTTGCTTGTAATGAAATAAAATTTAAAATAATTGATAGAGATCTAGGCTATTCTGAAAAGTTGGTACTACCTAACAAGGGTGAAAATCATCAAAGTTTAAAGTATGTAAATGTTGATAATATCAGATACACTGAAGACGATATTGTACTGATTTGTCCTGCTAAAAATGAAAGCTTTCCATTGTATGGAATAATCGAGAAAATCTATTATAAACATAAAAGTATCACTGATGCCAAATTAGAGGATTTCACACTTATTGTGAGCACCATACAAACGTTGAGTTTTTCGGAGCATGTACAAGCGTATGTTGTAGGAGATCCTCTTGAAACCAAAGTATTAGATCTTAAAGAAATAGTTGATTATAAATTATGGAAATTTATTCTTATGCCTGACGGACTTTCTTACGTCTTGTATGACGGACTACATAGTCGTTACTAATTTGTATGGTTTGAGTCAAAGACTGTATTAAAAGTGATTACTGATGCAGTATTATGTACGACAAAATACTCTTTATAAACTTTAGATTATATAACTATACCAGGGATCACAGCACAAAAGGAGCTCAAAAAAGGGGAAATAGGGTGATTTTATCACGAAAAAGGAGAAAATATGGGAAAAATTAAACATTTATTTTTATATGTCGAAAAGAACAAACAATCTTTCCATATGAAATGTTATATTTTTAAATAATTTACAATGATATTTAAATGATTTCTGCCATTAAAGAATTTATTTTCAAAAATTTGATATACTCAGGTCGTTGTAAATCCATTCACAGCGATATAGAAAAGTCCGAGAAAAAAATAAAATTAGTTAAATACACAATTTTGATATTTTTAGCAACGTTCTCATAAATATTTCTTTCCAGGATTTGTCATTTCTTCCTTACTATAATTAATACATTCAATTGTACATTTAAAACTACAATCTTCATTAGAGCGAAGTAAAAATGTTAAAATCAATCGAATCGTTTGAGCTGAGGATAACAATTTTTGGTCCGATATCCAAAACAAGTATAACAAAAATTTTGAAATTGGTTATCATCTTCTGTTCTGTTTTTTAAATTGAAAATTAAAAATTTTAGGAATTAAAAAAATTTGCTCCCTTTAAAATTGTTTGAAGAAAATGTACAAAAACATGTTTTTTATATTGCTTCAAACCTGAAATTTCTTCACCTTGAACCAAAGAAACATGTTATTATTTTTTATTCATGCGGGGAACATTTTTTTCGTGATGTATATAACGTTCCGAAATCGCAAAAAAAAATGAAATCCCAAAAATCCTATATCACGACAAAAGTTTTTTCCGATAGAGCAAAATGGTAAAATGTTTCTTTGGTTCAGGCTGAACAAAATTTCAGGTTCGATATATTCAACTTTTTTTAAATGTGTGCATATGACTCAATAAAAAAAGACATGTTTTTGTACATTTTCAAAAAAAATTGTTACTGCGCAAAAAATTTATTTTTTCGTAATTTTTAATTATTTTTCACTAGTAAAACCTATAAATATAACAAATTCGTCATAATTTTTGAACCAATAGGAAATATTTTGAATTTGAAATCGTTAAATTTTACTGATTAAAATTTTTTTTTCAGTTTTGTCGAATGCCAACCCACAAATTTTTTCCCCACTCAGGTTCAACGATTTTATTTGTTTTAGCATATTCACTCCGCCCTACTCTTTGGTGCTCTTAAACTCAAATTAAAAATTGCTCAAGTTAGAACATTTAACATTGCAGTTGATGAATTTGGAATATTCCATTTTTTAATTAAGTAGGTTTATAAAGTGTCCACCTTCTAATACTTATTTAAAAAGTACTGTATATTTTCAATTGTTCTTGGCACCTTACCTATTCATGAATAATTTATTTAAGTGCTATAATTGCTTTAGTTATTATTCAATAATGGGTAGACTTACTAATTTCAGAGAATTTTTCGCGTAATTCAAATATTGTATTTTCAAATATTGTATATTTAAAGAGAAAAGGGGAAACAGGAGAAGTTTTTTGAGAATAGGGGAAAAAGGGGGAATTTCAAGAAAAAGGGGAAGACTGTGCAGCCTGCTGTACTCCGGGATCACAATCTTTTCCCTCTTCCCCAGTTTCCCCTTTTTTCTTTAAATATGCTACATTTGAAAAGTACAGTATTTGAATTAAGCGGTAAGTTTCGCACCGGAACTTGAAATTTACTAAAGAGGCTTAGCTATAAATTACATATTTACTTAGCAAATTTAAATATGTAATTTATAGCTGAGCTTATTTAGTAAATTTCACACAAATACAAGTCAAACTCTCAGGCTTCAAACTGAATGCATCTCAAATTTTATTTTTGAATATTACCAACAAAAAACTTACAAATGTTTACCTGACCTATTTCAAACTAAATTATTTAGGATTCAAATGGAACTTTAAAGCTGAAATAATTTTTTGAAGGAAAAAATATCACGATTTAATGATTAATAATGTTGTTTCTTAAACAAGAACATATTATTGATTATGAGAACGATTTTAAACATATTAAAATGGTTTATTTAACAAAAAATGTTTTCTCAGATCACCGTGAATGAATTTCCAACAACCTAACAAGGGTTGATCAGAGTTGGAACTTTTTTAAAATCTTTTAAGATCCCTACTAAGAATCCATTGGATGCCTATATATTAATTTGCTAAATATCATTTGCCAATGGCAACCTGTCTTTGAAAAAATTAACTTTTATCGACATTTTTGTTATCGTTTGAAATGTTTGTACATTGCATTTAGTTTTCTTTAATTTGCAACAATTGCATTTTTAACAGTGTGAACTTCAATTTTCAACATTTGAAAATTCAATTATTTTACATTAAAGAAAACTAAAAATTCAGTTGTTGAAATATGAATTTTCAACTGTTGAAAATTGAATAAAATTAAAAAATGAATTTTCAACTGTTGAAAGTTAAATAAAAGTGATAATAATTTTTCAAGAAATAAAAATTCAATTGTTGAAAATTAGAGAGACTTGAAAATTGAATTATTATCTATTGAAAATTGAAGAAAATTAATAATTAAATTTTCAATAGTTGAAAATTATATGGTGTAAAATTGATAATTGAATTTTCAACAGTTCAAAATTCTATTGTTAAAAATTGAAGACAATTGAATTTTTAACTGTTAAAAATTGAAGAAAATTGATCAATGACTTCTCAACAGTTGAAAATTCTATTCTTGAAAATTGAAAAAGTCGAATTTTCAACAGCTGAAAAATGAAGAAGTTTAAAAATGGCAGAAAATTGAACATTTAATTCTCAACATCAGTTGCATTTTCTATAATTCCCAACTGTTGAATTTAACATCAGAATGTAATAAATGAAAGTTTTAATCCATAAAACAAAAATTTTGAAAAAGTACACTTTTTCGAAAACAGGTCACCACTAGCAAATAATGTTTCTTGGCAAATTGATAGTGATTCAATGGACTCTCAGTATAGATATTTTATGAGATTTAAAAAAAATTCAAACTCTGATCATCTCATTGTAACTATATCCAGTTTGTAAACATAATTCTTGAACGTCACAAATCATTAAAAAATTATTTACCATTATTTGAAAATACATCAGTTTTTATACAAAGATTGTTTCTTCTTTTCTACATGTAAAAATTAATGTTTAATCTTTCCCCTTTTTCGTGAAAAAATTACTCTATTTCCCCTTTTTTGAGCTTCTTTTGTATACTGTGACCCCTGTACACTGCAAAAAATAGATTTAAATAATAAGTTTTAAATTATAAGATTGCGATTTCAATTATACGCAATATAAAGTTAACGTGCATGTGATTTTCAATATCTTGAATAATTATATAATTTCTTACTTATATTTGAAGGGTAGAAATGCAGAAGGAGTCAAGCGCCATATTTCACTTTTTCCAGGAGAGACTAAAAACATGTTGTAAATTCAGCAGGATCATTTACGAAAAAAATAAGAAAGTGCTTTCGAGACACTTTCATGCTCTATCGAACTAAAAAAATTTTGCTTACAAAAAGCTATCCGGTTTCGAGAAAATTAATGAAACAGTTCACGTTTCGAGGTTAGATTTCGGGTCCGTATCGACTTTTAACATCTTTCAACATTAATTGTGGAGTCAATTTGCAGTTTAAGAAAAAACTAAAAATTTTAATTCTAGCTATTGAATGGACGAATTGATTTCCAAATTGTTTGTTAAAAAAAAAATCACGAAATTTCGAGAAATTCGAAAATCCAATTATGACTTCGAAATAGCGTAAAACTGACATTTCAACTTCAAATGACGATAGCAGCAATAATTTTGCATATTTCCAAAAAATGAGAAATTGGGTTTTAGGTTATTTAGTACTTCTTGTAACATTATGTCCGTTGAAATTAGAAGTAAGCAATTTATTATTTTATCCTATCGTAGATTTTACTATATCAATATTTTCAGAATGTGATTAATTTAAGATATTCAAGGAAAATTTTTGTTGAACTTTTTATTATAAAATCGTAGAAAAAATATTATAAAACGGGGTAACCATCATCAGCATATGGATCGTTATGCATATTTTAATGCCCCTGGATAATTTCCATATATTGTTGCTGCGCCCAAGGAGGCATAAAAGGCAACATTTCCACCAAGTTGCATTGTTTTTAATTTTTTTTAAACCACAAACTTTTACTGTAAACACAAAAACACAAGCCAAACACATGCGTCCTTTCGTCTGCTACGATCGTGATTTCACGATACTGCGCAGACGCGACGATCGATCGGGATCATGTACACATTGACGCCTGACCCCTCCAGCTGTTCTTTTTTTACTGGGAATTTTGAAAAATGATGCCCCAAAAAAATCCTTTGGCAGGCATGTGTATTAGAATTTATCTGATTTTTGAGCTATAATAAACCCGATTTCGAAAATTTGGCACTTGACTCCTTCTGCATTTCTACCCTTCATTTCTTATTCGACACCCTGTGATTGTATAATAAGACTTACAGGAGGGTAGGAACTTCTTTTGTTTGTACAAGTTGCCCTGAAAAATCCTTTTATAGTGATTTATAAGTTTTCTGTTAACTTGAAACAAATAATACTCCAATAATAAAAAATATAGGCAAATGTCTAGTATTACGGAACTTGTATGAACAATACGTGGTCGAATATCCTGCCCTTTTGTTTTTTATATTAAATATTATGTAAAAATGTGTATGTCTGCAGATTGTTATATAGCAGATGTGTATACTTGAAAATATGCATATCGGCTATTTGAAATAAACATTTGTTTCTTTCGAATATAAACGATTTCTTTTATATTCGGAGTATCCTTATTATACCTATAAATATTCTTAGTTTATTTATAAGTATATTTCACTACACGAATTAAATTGGGGCAGGGAATAAAGAAATATTGATATTGACTAGAAAAATATTGCATAAAGCAGTATTCAAGTTAGTTAATTCTGCTAAGAGAATCAATCAGAATGACGATTAACTTCGTTCACTTTAACTACTTTCTTACAGTTCAGTTAACTACAAAAATTACATTGGGGCTTTAGGGAACTAAGAAAAGTAGTTGGATTTACTAAGAAAATATTAGTTAAAAGAACTGAAGG
>CAKNYM010052647.1:219876-251895 GCA_932195095.1 Andricus curvator
CCTTACAGTTCACTTAACAACAAAAATGACATTGGGGCGTTAGGGAACTAAGGAAAGTAGTTGGATTTACCACCTAAATCTTACTTGTTCCAATTCTCATTGAGTTCAGTCAAATCAACAAAAAATATTAGCTACAGCGACTACTTTTTTTACTTCACTTAACTATATATCACATAATTAGTTTGACTACAAAAGTGTCATTGGGGCCTTAGGGAACTAAGGAACTTAGTTGAAAAGTAGTCAAATCTACTAAGAATTTTTTTCAGTGTAGAAACACTACCCGAACCGGGTAGTGTCACGCCTACCCTGAAAGGGAAATGGCTTAATGGTATACATACATACATACATTATAAATATTGATAAAATAACATAACAAAAGTATATGGCCAAGTTATATAGAGTTAATACCGTTGAAAAAACGAAATCTGCCGATTGAAAATTGACGAAAATCTCTATTTGTTTATAAAATTTATTTAATTAAATAATAAATTATGTAACCTGACAAATTGTCGTAATAAATTGGGTCCTTTCTGAGTCATTGGCAGTCGATGTCGTAGAAAAAACTATAGCCGTTTGTTGACAAATATTTAAGTTGTGAATTTGTTTAAAAAATTCTTTATGAAATAAACAATTATTATTGGTTGATAAAGTGTCTTAAGCGAATGATTTTTTTAAGTAATTTAAATATGATTCCTTTAAAAACCCTAAATCTCCTGGTTGAAAATTAACGAAATCTATATTTGTTTATAACATTTATCCAAATGAATAACAAATATTCTCACCTGACAAAGTCTCTTAATGAATCAGGTCCTTTTTTATTTACTAGCAGTCAATTTTGAAACAGAAAACAACATCCGTTTGTTGATAAATAGTCGAATTGTGAATTTGTTCAAAAAATGGTTTATAAAGTAAACAATTATTATCGGTTGATAAAGTATCATACGCGAAGAATTTTCCAAATAATTTATGTAAAATTGGTGCCGTTAAAAAAACGAAATCTGTTGGTTGAAAATTAACAAAAATCTGTATTTGCTTATCAAATTTATTTAAAAAATTAAAAACTGTTATCAGGTATTAAAAATCGTACATATTAATTATTTAATACAAATTGCTGATCAATTTTGTTAAAGGAACGAAGTTTTTCACGAACGTGAAATGGCTATGATATGCATTTTTTTATGACATTAAAAATTACTTTAGATTTTTAGAATATAGTAACTAAGCATTGTTTTTACGTATATTCGGAAGTAAAAATTAAAAAATGAAGTCTAAGAGTATTTTTAATCTTGAAGTAGCTCTTTCACGCATTAATTTGTAAATATAAAAATAAAGAAATTTTGTTAAATGTCTTTACTTATTTAATGATTTTTTAGATAAATATAATTATTTTCAAAAAAATGGAATAGTTAATAAAAAAATTTTATTTTCAACTTTGTGGTTAAATAAAAAATTAATTTGAAAATTTTTTTAAATCGGCTAGCACAAATCTCTCTGGTATTTAGATAAATTTACTTCTAAAAAAATGCTAAAATCTTATAAAAATTGTAAGCTTTAGATTTGACGAAAAGTTTTTCTTAACAAAGTTATGAGTATTTGAATTTAAAAAATAAAAAAAATAATACAAGTTTTTATCTTTTTCTTCCCGATTCTAACAGAGCTTCTCGTCTCCTTTCGAGATCCATTAGAAAGATTTAATTAAATTAAAAATTGACAAATGGCGGGCGTTTTTCTGAAAATGGTCAAATTCAATTTACTCAAAAATCCCAGCGTTTTTTTCACTTGATTTTTTTCGACATTCGTCTTAATGTAAAGAGTAAATCCCATGATAGTCTGATCTGTGCCCACGTCTTGGAGGAAAGAGAAAATTTTGGTGTTTGTCTGAAAAACGAAAATTCACGGTTTTTGCCAAAGCGACACAATATACGAATGAAGACAAAGGAACAAAGTTATCGATTTTCGCGGGACAGACTATAACTTTTTTGCATTAAACTTTATTTGTCCGTATTCAGAAACTTTATAGCTCGGGAGAATGTTTTTATTTTTGTTTTAAATTGAAAATGGAATTTTTTATCGCAACCCGCAACCGAGCCTCCTCCAGTTTTAGGTTAGTGTCACTTTCAGATTATCAACTGCCACATCCATTTGTTCGAGTTTGAATAACTTTTTTTAATTAAACTTTTTTATCATCAATTCAGCACAATTTCAGCTCGAGAGCGAAGTTTTGATTTATTTTTAAATGGTGATTTCGATTTTATAGAATGTTTTTTCGCTCTTTTGAAAAATTCCCATTTTGTTAATTATTTAGTTCTGTAATGCTGCCCTTCAATTATTCAATTATGAATATTTCGTTATGAAATTTTTTCAGTTCGTATTTGCTTTTACTTTCATTTTTGAAGGTCAGATATTTATTTTTTGAAAAAATGCTGAAGACCAGTAAAAAGGGCGTGAAAAAGCCTATTCAAACTGTACTATACGACATTTTTTAAATCGTAATTAGGAGAGTTAAAAATGGCCGAAATAGACGATATTCACAAAAATCCCAAAATTTTCACCCCCTACCCCTCCATAAAAATTCAGATAATTACATATACAATTAGACATTATATGCAAATTCAAATATTTTCAGAGTTTCAATTTTAAAACTGGTTTAAATTGGAATTATTTAAGTCTCAAATTGTTTAATTTTTGATCGATTCGAAATTTTCAATATAGAAAGTATTTAATATTGAAATTGTTCAATTTCTAACTCCTCTTGATTCACAACTGTGGGATTTTTAAGTTTCACGATGCTAATGAAAAATATATGAATTGTTTAAAAACCAAGAATTGTAAAATAGTAGATTTTGTACACTGTCGAGTGCTTTCGCAATTAAAGTTAATTAAATTAACTTTTAGTATCCTAAAATCTTCCGATTGAAAACCCAAAAAATTTGAACTAATTGAAATTTTATATTTTGGATCCTTTAAATTTGATATCATGAAATTAAAAATTAAATTAGATTGTTCAATTTGAATCACCTAAAGTTTTCAACTGTTTTATTTTAATATTACATTCTATTTTGAACATTACATCCTGACATTGTTTTAATTTTCACGATTTTATAAATTGTTTATTGTTTAAATTCTTTTTCATTTCGTATTTTTCAATTCGTATTTTTCAATTTAATGGTTGATCGCTTCAATTTTGAAAGATTCGAATCAATAATGGTTGAGTTTTGACCAATTTGAAATTTAAACTGTCACATGCATTCCGAAATAACCCCTCATAGTGCATTTATATAGATTTCAATTAGTTAGTAAACATTAATTATTTAAAAGAAAAATATGTGAAAATTATTGCTTTTTATACAAGGATTACCTTTCCTTTCTGATATGTAGCTCAAATTAAAACTGACTTTGCATTTTTTTCCAAGGTCACTGTGATTTTTTTGACTATGAAAACGCCGAATCTGCTATAAATTTATGTTCAAGGCAAATTATATTGACATTAAGGAATAATTTCAACAGAACTATCTTCTTTAGATCATCGTTATTTTAAGATAAATTACATATTTTTAAATGATACACATGTCACCAAACATGATTGTTAAATAATTTACTAAAATTTAATATTTAAGTAAATGTGAATATGTTAATTTAATTTTGCTTGTTTTCAATTTACTTCCTATTAAATAATTATTATTCGTATTTTGGGAAAGATAAGGTGAAAATATACATCAATAAAATTGATGAAAACAAAATAATTGTGAAGGTTTGAAAGACTGATAGGTTAAAATGTCGTAAAAATAATTATTTCTTTATCTCTTTACTTAAAAGAAATATTTATTCTGCATTTGAAAATTTACTCAGGTTTCTTAAATTTTACAAAATTTCTTTGAATTTTATCATATTCTTTTAATAACCCAGACATTTTATTGCTTGTTACAGAAACAGCGAAAGGAACAAATTGAATTTTCTGCAACACCATTTGCAAATATATTATCAAGTCATCTAAAAATCCACAAATCACTGAACTGTGAAATCTTTGATAACAAATGATACCAATTCTTGTAAAATTATGCTGTTTTAATTTTAATTACTCCAGTTAGTATAAAGCTGACTACCCGATCCAGTCATTTCTGGAATCTCTTAAATATCAAGACAGTGAAAAAATTCGCGCATACGCATTCGATTAATTCGCATTATTTTTAAATTCATTTTGACTATTTTTTTATTAAATTATTCTATTTATTTATAATCATATGACAATGAAGGGCTCAATATTTCTGCTGTGTGTCGCAGTACTTTTGCACGAATCCTGGCAATTACAACCTGGTGATAATGAAGGTAAATTATCATTTGTAATTATTCACTTAACCTGTTTTTAATTTGATTTTAATTTATAGTTCTCCGTATTTAATTGATTTTTCTGCATTATACATTTTCAATTGGAATTACATAACTGACGTTTTTCTCTACATCAATGGTAAAAATGAAGTATTCTTGAGTTGAAAGTAATTTTTTTACTATTCAAGTTTTTTGCTTATATATCTTTCTTAAATTATGTAGTACCTACACATTACACAATAATATGGTATTCTTTAGTTCAAGAACAAAATAGAAAATTCGTTTTTTTGTAAACATTTATGAACATTTTGATATTATTAAATTTTTGTTTCGTGTTGTAGAAATAATAGAATTATGAGATTATTAAATTAGTATTTTCGAAAAATTATCATTTTCGCATGTCGACTGTCATTAAATTTTTTTTAATGTCAACAATCATCTCTGACTTCTCTTAAACATGGTAATTCGAAGATGCATGCATTATAATTATTTTCAAAATGCGTGAATAATCAAGAAAAACGTGTTTGAAAATCTACCTATAATCTCGTTTCAATCTCATTACACGAGGAATATTAGCTTTATCTTTTTCCTGATCATTGGTTTTCCAAGACGGAAAAATCATATTTAAATAACGATTTTCCTTACAACGAATATCTTATCAGGAATGCGGGAAATTCATAATAATTGTCTTTAATTCTAATTTAATCTTAAATAATTACATTTTGCTTTTTGGATTTAAAGATATGTCCTTTTGGCTAAAGTCTGGCCAAGAAAATCTGCAAAGGGTATTATCTATGCGAAACATTGAGAAAAAGGCGAAAAACATTATCATCTTTATTGGCGATGGAATGGGATTATCAACAATAACTGCAGGAAGAATTTTCAAGGGTCAGAGAAAGGGTTATCACGGAGAAGAATACAAACTCAACTTCGAAACATTTCCCAATACTGGTCTTGTAAAGGTAAAAAAATGATATATTAATTAAAAAAATTATTTTGTAAATTGTCTCAATATAGAAAATTATTGCGAAGCATACAGTCTTACTTAAACCTAACATTTTCTTTCCTTGAAACATAAAACTGGGTTACAGGAAAAGTGAAAAGTAAATATTGTTATGTCGATTCACTTCCTCAAACAACATACAACAAGGCAAATTTCGAAAACATGTATGAAAATATGTTGTCATGAAAACATGTTGTCGTAAAAACATGTTGTCATGAAAACATGTTGTCATGAAAACATGTTGTCATAAAAACATACAATTATTGAAACTTTCATTTACAACGTCGAATAATTTCTTGATTGACCTATTTTAGTCTCAAGGAATCGAATACTGAAGTTGATATAGTTTTGGATCAGGAAAGGAAAGATTGGAGGTCGTTTTTCATTATTTGAGACATTGAACTATGTTTTTAGAGAGATTGTCATAGACACTGAACACGAACTTGAAACGGTTTAATAGATACTGATCACTTATTTTTATTTTAATGATTCTAATAAAAGGAAATATTTGTTTGTAGACTTACAACATTGATAGACAAGTCCCTGATTCTGCTGGAACTGCAACGGCTATATTTTCCGGGGTCAAAAGCCGATATAAGATGTTGGGATTGGATGCAAAAGCTCGTGTTGAGACTTGCGATGAAAGCACTAACAAATTGGCAAAATTATCAACAGTTGCTGATTGGGCCCAAGAATCTGGATTGGACACAGGTCTGTCTGTCAATTTTCTTGTTTATATTTTTATCTTTTTTGCTTCCTCATAGAGGTGGCTTTGTAATAGTAACATTTTGCAACATTTTTAAATTCATTTAATTAAACCTTTCTCAGTACTTGTTGTAAATTTCTATTTTTAAATTGATCAAAATGAAGACTTTGGTTTGCCTATTATTCAAAAAAATCACTAATGCTTCCTCTATGAGGAAGCAAATAGATTTACTGACGGGAAGCAAAGCGCTCGTGAAATAAGCACCATATAATTATAAATACAAACAAAGTGGAAACACTCAAGATCGAATTCACAGCTAGTTTATTTTATAACAGTATAAGTTTTTTTCTCTGAAGTACATTATTTTTCAAAATTTTGTTCTATATCTCCAATGAAAATATTTTTGAATATTAATCAAAGATCCTATCTGGAAAAATTTATGTTACCAAATATCTCGAAAATATCGAACACATTGTTGTCAAAAACCTGATTGATTGCCTACGGCGTGAATATGACGTTTAGTAGCTGTTTTCAGTTTATTCTTTACAATTTTATGGACTTTGTTGAATAAAAATTTCTAAATGAGGAATTTTAATTTAAAAAATGTATTTCTAAAAGAAAGCATTTAAGTTGTAAATGATTCTTTAATAATAAAGGCAATAATTATGCTCTTAGGGGCTATTCAAGTATTTCGTAAGCATTTTGAGAGTCAGAGGGGGTATGAATGGATACTTATTGTTGTATATTCGTAATACAAAAATTTGATTACAATGGGGGGGGGGGGGGTTCAAAAATAGGGAAAAGTATGCTTACGTAATACTTCAACGGCCCCTTAAATTTTTGACCACATGTTTTAAAAATGACAAAAGGATGATTTGTCAACTTTTTCACATTTTTAAAAAGTAGATAAGAAAAATGAAATTATGGACAAAAACTTAGAATATCTTAATTTACGAAGTGTTTGCTTCTGGTAAGAAAAAAAAAACAAAGTAGCCGCTGCGGGCCTACAAAAAAGGGTTTCGTAGCCTCTTAATACGTTAATTAAGTCTTAATAAAATCTTTTGAAAAATTACAAACAAAATTTTTAAAGACAAAAAAATATAATTTTTTTTTTTATTTCAAAAAAAGTAAGGGTTTTTGCGCGGGGCTATGAAACCCTAAAAATGGTCGGTACCCGTGAGCAAAAAAATTACCGGAACCAAGAATAAGATTTTAGAAAGAATTTAAAAGGATTTCAGTTTTATTTTAAAGAGATTAATTTTGAGTTTTAAAAATTTCAAAATATGTCGAAAAAAAAATCAGGAAGATTTTGAGACCTTTTTTTAATTTTGCAGGATTTAAAATTTTATTAGGAAAACTGAATTATTTCAAAAGATATTTCAAAGTATTAGAAGTTTTGAAAAGATTCCAAATTCATTTATATCTTTTTAAGGGTTTAAAAAAAAAAAAATCTGCCCGCTTCGCGGGTACATTCTCATGGCGCGCTGCGCGCGCGGCTCGCTTCGCTCGCAACTTTGAGCGCGCCTAGGGCGCGCGACTGTTGGATCTCGCGCTTCGCGCTGGATCATATATTTATCTCGCGCTTCGCGCTCGATTATGTATTCACCTCGCGCTGCGCGCTCGGGCGTATTTGCATCGCGCTTTACGCTAGGCTCCTCTAGATTTTTGAACTTCGTGTTCGACTTCGATGAAAAGAAAAAGTTTGTTTGCAAATATTATAAAATTATCAAAATCTCTACATATTAAGTGATTGCTAAATTTATTTTTATTTTAGACTGAAAAGGAACTTTATTTACTCAAGGTTCTATCGACCTTAAGGAACACATTCTCATCCAGACACTCGCGCTTCGCGCTCGATATTTGATTTGAAAATCATTTGAACCGTATGATAGAAACAAAAAAGTTTGAGCGCACTTATGGCGTGCGATTTGGTAAATACACTGAGCGCGCACTTTGTGCTTCGTATTATATGTTCTTCATATACAAATTACTAAATTTGTATTTGATTTCAAATGAAAAGTAATGATATAATTCAGGCGACAAATTTTATTAGTTAACATTTTATTTTAGCTTCTACCGTTCATCAAAAAAGTTAATTTTTTCATTTTGAATATATTCTTACCACAAAAATTGATTACGGGTGTGTAAGTCTTTTTTGAATGCACAATTTTTGTTCATTTATATGTTTTCGTACCTTGCATTGTTTTTTCAAAAATTTGATTTTTTTTACTGTCAATGTTATTTTCACGAATAAAAAAAAACACGCATCCTATCGAAACATGAGTCACAATAAATTTCTACCTCTTCCTTGGATGAACAAATTTTGTTTCGGTCATTTTTTCGTAGCTGGTAATATTCGTCTGAAAATTTGATTTTTCTATTTTCAATGCTGTTTTTTACGAATAAAACAAAAACTACGCGTCATATCAAAAAATGAATAATAAGAAATTTGTAGATCTTTTTTAGGTGCACAATTTTGGTAAGATAATCTTTTCTGGTATCTTGCATAGTTTTACAGCAAAATGGCTTTTTTGATTTTTCATTAATTTTTTGTGCGATCAAAATTTGAATTTTTTATTTTTCAAAAAATTCAAAAAGTTGTTATGAAAATATTATAGGGTGTTCAGGAATCAACGTTTTTCTCCTCTTGACTTTTTTTCATATCGTGCGTTTTTCGGCTTAAAATGTTCATTTTCGTTTGTTTTTTGGAATTTTGAAAATGCTATAACTCCAGTAATTTTTTTTTATCACGAAAAGTCATAAGAATATTTTGTTCGCCATTTGGCGTACTACTAATAACCGTACATAGAATTTTCAAATCTTCAAAAAAAGTGGTCTCAAAAATTTTCAAAATGTGCTCAGTTTTTGGGTTTTCATCCAAAATAGCTGGTTAACGAACTCGTTCTCTATTTTTCGGCCATAAAAAAGTGTGCCAAAGCTCAATCAAATCTGATCATTTTTTCGAAAGTTATCGTGGCTACAGACAGACAGACAGACAGACAGACTACAGACAGACTACAGACAGACAGACACCTTCTTAAAAATCGTTTTTTCTAGCTCAGGGGGTCTCAAAACGTGGAGATTTGATGAAAACCGACTATGTCAAATTTTACATAAAACCACCTTCTCATTAGAATGAGAATGTAAAAATGTAGATTTTTGGAGGGGTGCGTCTAGTCGTCCCGAAAAATTGGGGGAGTTGCAAAAGGGGAGAATTCGGGACGACTAGCCAAGCTTATGAATAAATATTTGACTAGTCATCCCAAATTTCGAGACGACGAGACACCTCGGTTTTGAAGATTTCGAAAAAATAAACTATTTAAGAACTTAAAAAAGTTTCAAGATAATAAAAGAACTTGATTAAAATTTCTGGAAAACTTTTAAATGATTTTTTATTTTGAACAGTTAATTTTTTTAACTTTTAAAGATTTTGAAACATTTCAGGAATAATTTGAGGTAGTTTAAAATATGTATTTAGGCATTTTAGAAGTTTTTAAGAGATTAAAGATTAACTGATTATAATTTGGTTGACATTTTTTTCTTTCTTGATCAAAAAATCTTGCTTGGTTGAAAATTTAACTATTTTGTTGAAAATTCGTCTTTTTGGTCTGAAAATTCATCTTCTTGGTATAAATGTAATCGTTTTTTTTGATGCAGCTATTTATTTGCAAATTAATCTGTTTTGGTTGGGGATCAAACTATCTTCTTTGAAAATTCGTCTTTTTGGATGAATTCAACTTTAAAATTAAAATATTTTTAATTTAAATATCAAATATTACATTTTTTGTTGAGAATTCATATTCTTGAGTTCAAAATTCAACTATAAATGGTTAAATTTTTAACGACTTTTAAAAAAATTGAATTATTTGGTTGAAGATTCATCATTTTAGTTGAAAATTCATCTCTTTGGTTGGAAATGTAACTATTTTTTGACAAATTCTTCTTTCTGGCAGAAAATTCTTCTTTTTGCTTGAAAGTGCAACTTTTTGATTGACAATTATTCAGTTTTGGTTGAGGATTCAACTATTTTATTGAAAATTCGTCTTTTTTGGTTGAATTTAACTCTTTAATTGAAAATAAAAATATTTTTAAATAAAATATCAGCTATTACATTTCTCGTTGAGAATTCATCTTTTCTGGTTGAACATGCAACTATTTGGTTGAAAATAAAAAAAAACTCAAAAATTAATATTTATTTGAAATTTTTATTTTTTATTGTAAATGATTTTCTTCCTCAAGGCGGAAAACTACACGCGTGCGTAGCGCGCCATTGATGATGCCAGTTATAGTAAAAATATCATTTGAAATCAGTTTTTCCGCTCTCCAAATTTGAATTTTGGACATTCAGTTTGGAAATTAGAATTCTTTTGTATTTATAAAAATTATATATGCTGCAATGCTTTCTCTTTAAAAAATAACAAAACAAAATGTAAAATTGAGAAACTTGTTTTTGAAAATCTTATTTTCTAAAATAGATATGTGTTTATTTATTTAATACCAAAAATTCTTTTATACTATTTTATACTAAAAGAATTCAAACTTTGTTGAACATGAACTTGAACTTCGATTTGCTCGAGATGCCATCATGATGGGTTAACTGCCTGTTGCATAATAGAATCCATCCCATTACATCTATTACAGTTATTATGCATGCTTTTCAACTTTTAGTACCCATTATTTGCATTCTGCATACATTATTGTTTCATCCTTGCCAATGTGTCACGATTTTTTTTCTCGGGAAATTAAGTTTTAGTAGTTACATTTTTGAATGTCATGATTTAAAAAAAATAAAAATGTTAGAAATAAAGATAAGTAGAAATTAGCGTCCATAAATATATATTTAAATACATAGAAAAAAATTATTTTCTATAAAACAGAGAATTAAATATTTGTAGCTGATAATAACATAGAAAAAAAGTCTTGTTTTAAGAAAGATGGTCTTATTTTCAAGATAAAGAATAGGCTCAGGCTCTTGTTTAAAAAAAATGGACTTAAATCTATAATTTTTAGTCAAAAAATAGGCCTATATTAAGACTTTTTTTTCTGTGAATAATAAGAACATAAATTATATATTTTCAGCAAATTTTTCTCAGTATTTTGTTGTAAATGTTGCAAAATATTACTTTGGGTAATATTGAGAGCGTGAAATACTGACGAGGCATATCCTTGTCTAATCATCATTGCGTTCATTGCTCTGTTCAGTAGTCCTTGAATAAGTTGAGAAAATCGTGGGTCTAATACTGAATCCTATGATTAATTTAGGTTTACAAGTTTCTTCTGGTTTCAGCAGGAAAGTAAGGAAAATCAAATATTAATGTAACTTTGAAAATAAAAAAAGTGCCCGGAAATGAAACTAGGCACGATTATAGTTACTACAAAATTTAACTTAAGCTACATAATAAAAAAAAACTATTTTGTAACAGGATTTTTGAAGTTTTAGGAATTGATATTTTTGTCAATTATTTCAATATCCCCTTTATTTAAATTCCTTTGGCGGATTTGAGTTAATTAAACTTTTTAAAATGTTACTTGGTTCTAGATTTTGAAGAAATTTAAGTTTATTTCGAATCAAGTTGGAAATAGTTTAAAAAATAATTTTTTTTAGTATTTAGTAGCACACAAAAAATTGGCAACATTTTTATTAATTTATAAAAGCTTTGAAATTTAGTTAAGATATACAAGTTTTCGCGTTTTGAATTTAGAGGGGTTTTCAATTAGGATTCAAATATGATATTGAATTGTTTATTAGTTTACATCCAAATTTAAACACATTCAATTTTTATTATATTGAAATTTGAAAAAATCTCGATTAGAAATTGGAAAAATTTCAGATTTTGCAAGAGGCACATTTCCAGATAAAAAAACCGACAAGTTTTCTATCTTAATGATAAATAACACAATCTGTATTATCACCCAGATTTATCAGTCTCATTGAGAGTCAAACCAAATTCCCGGCATCAATCTTAATTACTATGAAGTAGCTATTTTAAGATAAAACTATATCAGAAAATCATTTAATTGCACAATAGAACTTGCATTTTAGAATACGGCGTCAAAATATAGATCACTTTTTATGTCCATCTCTCTGATATTGACAATAATATGACGAATTGTGATATTGCGGTAATTAATCAAGTATAGTTCGATCTAAATCAATCGATCAATCATTACTCATTGACACAAAGATTATGTAATAATCAATTACCAATATAAATATTATTATTAATTTCTTTGAGAATGTTGATTTTCGATGTTGACTTAGGGTCAGGTTGAACTGAAAACAATTAAATTGTGTCAAACGTTTCAGCACACAATCGCGTGGCCCTCATTAGTGAATTTGATTAAATCAGTAAAAATTACATCATTTATTGTAGGGACGTAATTTACAATTGAAAGTGTTATTCTTTGGTTAATATCGTAGTTTTTAAATTATATAAAAAAAACTTCCCTTATCAAATTTATTAGATAATACGACTATTTAGCTGGTTTTGCATTAATTAATTTAATTTTGATGTCATTTTTACGTATAATGCATGTATTATTTATACAGTGCAATGAAATATTTATCCGAAATCAAATAAATTCACTTCGTTTTTTTTGCATGCCATAATTGTGTTAAGGTGTCAAGAATTGGTGGTCTTACGTATTAAATTTTTTTTCAAATATGACACTGTAGTAAAAATACAAAATTATCAAAAAACATTATTCTTTAATTTAAAATTTACCTTCACAGAAATAATTTCTATTGATAAAAAACAATTCATTACATTTTAATTCATAAATCAAAAACAAAAAATTAAAAAAAAAATTTTTTAATTAATTTTTTATAGAAAAAATTAAAGAAATATGTTTTCATCAAATGTATGTCGCTATACATTTTTGTCAAAAGAATTCTTTAACTACAATGTGTTTTGATAATTTCCCATTTTTTCTACAGTATACATTTTTTCATCATAATTATGTACGTCGCTGTATTTTTTTTAGAATGATTATTTAACTACAGTGTTTTGTGATAATTTTGTATTTTACTACAGTGTGATTTCAGAAAAAATGTTACCAATTCCATTTTAAATCAGGCAAAATTTCAAGAAAAATCTTATTATATTTTTTCTCTCGATTTGTTACAATCATTCAAAGATTACCTGCGAATTCACAAAAATTGATAGAAATTTTTTTTAAAATGCAGTATTTTCCGAACGAGCTTGATTTGGAATGGAATGAGTCAGAAATAATTTCTGATGCTAACAGAAAATTTATTACTATTCAATACAATTTTTCTTTATATAATTTAAAAACTGCGATATTAACCAAAGAATAACACTTTTAATTGAAAATTGCGTCCCTACAAGAAACTACATATGTAATTTTTACAGTTTTCCTCAAATTCACTCATGAGGATCACCATTGTGTGCGGAAACGTTTGAATCATTTTAATTGTTTTCAATTTACCTGACCTTAAAACCAACAACAAACATCAAAATTCTCAAAGAAATTTATTATTGAGGGTCAGTACAATACCGCAGCGATCATTTATTATTAATAACCACAGGCTGAAAAAGTATACATAGTGAGAAATATTGTATATAATTTTCATTTGTGTTATAGATTTTTTGTACGAAACAAATATAAATTATACATCTTTTTTTCTACTATGTATTAACTATATATAATTTTTCTGCCTGGTAGTAGATAAGATTTTTGACTCCATGTATATACCCTTTTCGGGTTTTTACATATATCACGGACATACCACGCTGAAAGAAACAGTTCTCGTCCGATCACTGAAGTTAAGCAGCGTTGGGCGCGGTTAGTACTTGGATGGGTGACCATTCGAGAATACTGCGTGCTGTTGGCCCGTCGTGGGTGTGGTGAGCCCACACCTAGAAACACTACCCGAATCGGGTAGTGTCACGCCTACCCTGAAAGGGAAATGGCTTAATGGTAAAAAAAAATCCCCCTCCTATAGGAGATCGTCAGACATAAGACCCTTTAGCTCATCGCATCCTGTGGGTTTGTAAGTTTCTAAAATCCCCTACCTTCTGCAGCCATTTTTTTTAATTAGAAACGCTCTCATTCGTCTGAACATTTGTTCAGAGAAGTGGAAAACTGCAGAAAACCAAAACAGAGCACAGCCGGTTATCAACAGACGAGTTTGGACGTAGACATTCGCTAGCATCGAATGCCCACATTCATCCTTGGCGTCAAACCTCTCGTTCGACAGTAGTTAAACGCAGTAAAAACACGACTAAGCGAGAAATACGAACGGTCACCCCTCCGAGTGCCAACCGCGCCCACCCGTGCTTAACATTCAAGATCTCGACGAGTCGAGAATCACGTCCTAAGCTACTACTGTCAGTTTCCGCCTGGAACTAAATAAAGATATTACAAGAAAATTAACAATAACATATATTTTTCTCTCAATCTGCTCTTTTAAAAGTGTGTTTGAAATCCAGTTCATTGCGGATTGGACCTAATTTGAATACATTGACCACAAATTTAATATCATATGATTTTAAAGTGCTCCAAACAAGAATGGTCTTAAATTATATAAGTTATTTAAAGACTGAAGGGTTTGGAGGACTGCGTATCAAACCTAAAATAGCAGTCTGGCCCCTACAATCGTCAGAATTTAACTCTATTGAGTTATTGTGGGAAGATTGGTCACAAAGATTCGCGCACATTATCCAACCTTTCATGAAGATCTATGTCCTAAGTTACTGCATGTCTAATGAAATGCAAGAGGAAACATTAACTCTCTGGCATTACCAAACCATTATTTCATCATATGAACGAGCCGCACTCAATTCTTTATAAAAAAATATGCTGAACGCTTTTATTAATACATATTAAACCATTTTCAGAGTTGCTACAAAATGCCAATTTTGAAATTCTCTGACTTTTCCCTGACCAATTCTTTATTTTGCCTGACCGTTCCAAATTTTTATTTTATGTATAAAAACAACCTTATATCTAGAAGATCAATCATGTTAATGCAAAAAAGGTTTGTTTCTGAATATATTTTTAACAGTTTTAGTGACAAAAGTCACTACTTACATTAAATTAATTAAATTTTGAACCATAAATGGAAGAATTACATTTTCAGTTAAAATTATCAATTTTCAACCAAAGTGATGAATCTTCCATTAAAAAATGAATTCTCAACAATAAGTGTCATAGTTGATATTTTTACAAAAAAATGTTTTTATTTTCAATCAAAAACTTTGAATTAAACCAAAAAATACGAATTTTCAACAAATTAGTTGAACCTCAACTAAAACAGACTTATTTTTAAATCAGAAAGAGGAATTAAAAAAAAAAGTTGAATTTTCAGTGAATGAAGATTTTTCAGTCAATAAAGAAAAAACATCCCTGTACCGAAGTGTTGAATTTCAAGCCAAAAAGATGAGTTTCCTGCAAAACAGTTATGCTTTCAACCCGAAAATACTCAGTTTTGCGGCAACCATAATATTATATTTTTGTCACCAATTTATTTGCCTTGTATTTCTGTTTTTTGCAAATTCTTCTTCTTGAGGATTATATTTGCAGATACAAATTTGATTATTTAGCTGAAAATTCGAGAATTTTGTTAAAAAGTCTTCCTTTTTGGTTCAAAATTCAACTGTTTTGTTGAGATTTCGTCTTTTGGGATTCAAAATTCAACCAAATTGGCAGAAAATTAGCTTTTTGTTTAAAATTCAACTAATTTTTTTGAAAATTCGACTTTTTGTTTCCAAGATTATTCTTTTTGGTTTAAAAATTCATTTTTTTAGTAGAAATTTAATCTTTTTTGGTAGAAATTTAATCTTTTTTGGATAAAAGTGCAACTGTTTGATTGAAAATTAATAATCTTTGTTTGAGGATTACACTACTTAGTTGAAAGTTGAATCACTTAGAAAAAACATTTTTGTGTCAAAGATTCATCATTTTAGTTGAGAATTGATCACTTTGATTGAGAATTTTTTTAAATTGAAAATTCATATTTTGGGTTAAATATTCAACTATTTTACAGAAAGTTCGTGTTTTTTGCCTAAAAGTGAAATAATTTGAATGAAATTTGTTTTCTTTATTGACTGAAAACTCTTTATTTGTTGAAAATTCATCTTTTTGATTGAAAAATTCATCATTTTAGTTGAAAATTCATCTCTGGTTGAAAATTCGTTTTTATTGTTAAAAATTAACTTTTTTACTAAATTTGAACTTTTCCATTTTCAGTTGAAAATTAATCTTTTTTAGTTTCTAATTTAACTATTTGTTGGCGAATTCATTTAGCTGTTTGAAAGTTCGCCTTTTTGGTAGAAAATTCGAATTTTTTTGTTTTAAAGTTCATCTCTTTTGGTGGAAATCTCATCTTTTTTGGTTGAAATATCAACTAATACATTTTTTGTTGAGAATTCATCCTTTAGGGTTTAAAATCTTACTTGTATGGTAGAAAAGTTATATTTTGTGGTTGAAATAAATGAATAAATTAGAAATTACTACATTTTAATCTGAAATTGTTTTATTCTGGTTATAAAAGATTCTGTGTTAAAAATATTATGAGATTTACGGGCTGATCTTTGAATATTAATGGTCAGGGAAAATCAGAAATTTGCCAGGGAAAAATCAGGGAAATGTCAAGGAACTTTGAAAATTAAGTTTTTCGGCCACCCTGAAAACATAAACATTTTTCAACATACGTTTTTAATTTATATAGAAAATTCGTCTCATTTTTCAGTCACTAATGGAAAATTTTTTCTATTTCTAAGAATTAGAAAAAAATTGCATTATATGACAGACGTTTCTTCTATGCATAACTCAAAATCAGAAGACAGAATAATTCTGCCATTCATTCATTCTGTCCACAACGACTTAGTTTCAAGATCCTAATTTAAGAATCCTTCAATTTCCTTCAATTTTTGAAGCCTTGAAACTTAAGCTTTTTGCTTGAAAATCTATCAAAATTGCAAACTTTCAAATTAAAAGCCTTGATAGTGAGTTTTGATTAAAAAATTTTTAGATTTAAATATTGTAAGTTGTTTGGTTTCAATTTTAAACGTACAAAATTGTGTGATTTTTTTAATTCTTCTGCATAGTAAAACATCAATGATTCCAAAATAAATTTGAAAAAATGAAAAATTAAGGAAATAATAATTCTAAAGAAAGTGTTCGAAATTAAAAAGTTTAAAATTGTGTTGTTTAAAATGAAGATAAATAAAAATTCAACGGTTTGTAATGAATTTCGCAGAAATTGAATAATTTCTTCATTTTTTAATGGTTCTAATTTCAGAGTTGTGAATTTAACTTTATTTAAATAAATTTAAATTTAAAAAGGTACGAGTATAAAAAAGTTTTAATATCACAATTTTTGGAGACCAAATTTGTGTTACTTTTAAATGAAATTAATTTCATTCTTAATGTTTCTCATTTAAAATTATTTTTGATTTAAAATTTTTTTCTAATTAACTCAATTTTAATGGTCTACATTTGAGCATTTTTTCATCTTAAATGGAGAAAATGACGGTAAATTTAACTTTCGATTTTAGAAAAATTGTCTAATCAATTTTAATGTTCAATCAATGCGTTCAATCAAATTATATAATTTCAGAAACTTTGACTTTGGAACATTCAATTTAGTTTGCAATTTCAAAATTTAAACATTTCCTATTTAAAATCATTTAAATTCAAAAGTTTTGAATAACAAATTCTTCAAAAATCTAACACACGTTGTGATAAAAAGATTTGTTTGAATTCTCATTTTTCAATATAGTAATAAATAAATTTTCAGTTAAATTTTAGTTGAAATTTTAGCGCATAGTATTTTAGTCTTTTATCACCGAAAAATTGTCTATTTAAGTGCGATGCCGTCACACCAAGTTTTGATTTTCTGGGAACAAAATAAATTATTTGCATCAAAAATTGGTTATGCTTATTTAGCTTCTCCGTATCTCGGTAGCAACTTTTTATTTTGGTGAAAAATGAAAAACTCGATTTTCAATCGCTATCTGAAACCGATTTTCAAAACCTTTGAAATTGTCACATCAAAAGTCTTGGACAATTTACACAGAGTTGGTTAAGTTTTTTGATTCGAAACTTTCTTACCCTCATTAAGAAACACAATATCTTGGTAGTACGTTTTTATTTTATATTCAAACTGAAGATAACATTTTTTATCGCAATCCGCAGCCGAGCCTACTCTAATTTGTAGTCAGTGTCGCTTTGAGATTGTCAACTACCACATCTATGTCCTCAAAACTGGATAAATTTATCTAATGAAACTTTTTTGGCCTTAATAAGGCAATACTTCCGCTTGAGAGTGGACTTTTGTTTTAGCTTAAGGCCATGTTACGAGTGGGTCACGTGACCGGATTCCTACCTTACCGACACTTTTTTTCAAAATCAACTTACGTTCACACGAAACGCGATATCGAGTTGAAAATGTGGGATAATAAATAAAAAGTGCTAAGAAAGGCGGCTCTGGCCCTAAATTTTTATAATTATGTCGGGTTTCGTATGAACGTAAGTTGATTTTGAAAAAAGTGTCGGTAAGGTAGGAATCCGGTCACGTGACCCACTCGTAACATGGCCTTAAAATGGTGATTTAGATTTTACAGAATGTTTTTTTACTGCCACCCTTCATTTATCCTGGATGTCGCAACAAAAATCGTTGAAAACTAAATAATAATATTGGCAAAATATTTGAAATAGGGATTTACAGAAAAATTTATTTCTAATATTATCATTAAAAAATAAAATATTTAAATCATTATTTAATTTTAAATCATCATCCAACGGCCATACCACGCTGAAAAACCCAGTTCTCGTCAGATCACTGAAGTTAAGCAGCGTTGGACGCGGTTAGTACTTGGATGGGTGACCATTCAAGAATACTAATATGAGTGCTGTTGGCACATCGTGGGTGTGGTGAGCCCACACTTGTAGTTATTTATAACTACAAGAAAAACCTAGAAACACTACCCGAATCGGGTAGTGTCACGCCTACCCTGAAAGGGAAATGGTTTAATGGTATATATTAAAAGCAGACATTATATAGCTGTAATCAAGGTTTTGGAAGTCTGAATATAGCGCTAATTAAATAGGAATAATTTTGACAGAGGTTTTAAATTTATAAATAATTTAACGTTTTACGTTAAACTGGCAAATATTAAAAAATAAGGAACTAAAAGCTTTAAAAAACTCCCAGTTTCATGTTCTTCATAATTATATTAGTAAAAATATATTTTTTTAAAGTCTCTGAAATAAAAATTAAAAAAATTTAAAAAATGACTAAATAATCCAAAAAATTTGAAAACCTTTGTAAATAATAAAGCCGAAAACTCGCGAATTTTTATGATACCATTACAGAAGCGAATTTAAATTAATTTACTATGAAAATATAAACAAATACATTATCGAGCAGAAACGAGAGCAGACATTTTTTGAATTAAAAAAGGTATAAAAGTGATAGAAGGAGAAAACGTCATCGGTGTACTAACAAAGAGATGAATTTTCAAATCAAAATGATGAATTTTTAATAAGAATTGAAATTTTGACCAAGAAAAATTTTTCAGTCAATAAAGAAAAAAAATTGCATCCAAAATGTTGAATTTCCATGCCAAGGCCAGATTTGTATAAAAAAGTTGAATTTTTGAGAAAGAAAATTGATTTTCATTAAAAAAACTTATTTTGAATTTAAAAAACTTATTTTCTACAAAACAGTTGATTTTCAACTGGAAAATATGAATTTCAAAAAAAAAAATAGTTTTCAACCACACAGTGGAATTTTCAAACAAATAGTTAAGTTTTTAGTTAAAAAAATTAATTTTCAACCTGAAAAGATGAATTTCCTACAAAAAATGTAATAGTTGATATTTCAACCAAAGAAGATTTTAATTTATTATCAATAAAGACGAATTTTCAACAAAAGACAAGAATCCTCGAATAAAACTGATTAATTTCCAACCAAAAAGTTCATTGCTAAAGAAAAGGAATCATTTTTTACAAAAAAATAAGAGTTTCCAACCAAAAACGAAACTAATTTTTACACAACATAATTGAATTTTGAACCAAAGAAATTAATTTTCAACAAAATGGTTCAGCATTGGATCAAATATACAAAACAATTTAATTTTTAACAAAAAAAGTTCATTTTCAATCAGAACATATTAATTTTTAACCAGACAGTCTTATTTCCAACCAAAAAATGAAATTTCTAAAAAAGAAATGAATTTTCAAACTAACTAGACGAACGTTAAAAAAAATAGTTACATTTTTAATGAAAAGAAAAATTTCATTCAAGAAGGAAAAAATTCTCAATCACATTATTGAATTTTCAAGTTAAAAAGACGAATTTTTAACAAAACAGTTGAATTTTCAACCAAGAAGGATAACTTTTCAACAAAATTTTTGAATTTTTAAAGGATTCACCTAAATTCTTTAACCTATAAGCCAAAGGACGAATTTTCTGTACAAAAATAGAATTTTCAACCAAAGAGATAAACCTTCATTTAAAAAAAATTTCAATGAAGAAGTTCAACTTTTACCCACGCAGTTGAATTTTTAATTAAAGAACAGTTTTCAACAAAAAAATTATTTAACAAAGTGGTTCAACCAAAATTAAAAACGAAAAGTTGAATCTTCAAGCCAAGAAGATCAATTTTCAACCAAGCAGCTGCAATTTTATTCAAGAAAGATGAAATTTCTACTAAAAAAGATGAGTTTTTAAATCAAAAAGACAACATTTTCATTAAAAAATATTTGAATTTTCATCCAAAAAAGATTTTAGTTTGACTTTTCAACATTAAAGCATCAGTTTGAAACAAGAAGTAGATTTTCGACGAAGATACTTGAATTTTCAACAAAAAAAGACGAATTTTCAACAAAACAGTTGAATTTTCAACCGAAAAGGATGACTTTTTAAAAAAATTGTTGAATTTTTTACCAAACAGTTGCATTTTTATCCAAGACAGATGAAATTTATACTGAAATAGATGAATTTTTTAATTAAAAAGACAAATTTAAAAAAAAAAGTTGAATTTTTTTGCTCTACAATTACTGCGAGTTATTTGTTTCATTTGCGAATTTACAAAAAATACGTACATAAATGAGGACCCCCCCCCCCCTAAGGTACAAAATTCCTTAACCCCCCCCCCCCTAGCTGTTACGTAATTTAATTACGTTCCCTAAGATCAAGTGTAATTTTCAATAGTTATCTATTTTATGACTGCATTAATTATTGTTCAAAGACTTAGTTTTCTATACTCGTGATTTCGAGGACGAGACTTCTCTATTGAAGACAAAATTTTACAATTTACAATATAATATTCATAAAAGCGAATATGCATTGGCCTTGTCCTCGAAGTCTACAACCGTTAATTATGATAAGCGAGAAACCTAGTTTAATTTCTTATCTCGTTATTTTGAAACTTGCCTCACTCGTCAACAGTGATAATAATGGAAAAAAATATAGAGGCAGGTAGTGAAATTGTTATGTACACGTACCTGCCGACCAATGAGCGTGTCAGGGTGACAACTCTGCACTCAATTAGGAATCAGTACAGGGAGGGCCTTGGTAATGCTACACGTAGTGAAAATGTATTCAATCATTCAGAGGCCGCCAGACGACCTTCTATTGTGTCGAGGGACCCTTCAGCACTCTTCTTCCTCAAAAAATTTGGTTTTTAAAATTTTTTCAAATATTTTTAACTATTTCAAATCTAGTTAAACTAAAAAGTATTTAAAATCCCAATGTTCACAATTCTTTTTTTTCCACAGAAAAAAATCTTTCTTGAACCAAAAGAACTGTTTTCTTGGATATAAATGAAAAGTTGATTAATTCAAACAAATTTTGGTTGATTCAATAAAATATTTAATTGGCCAAACAAAACTTTGTTCTTGAAACAATCAAATATTCCATGTACCAAAAGATTTTGTTAAAAGAACCAAAAAATGTAGTTGGATCAACCAAATATTTTGTTGTCCGTATATAATAGCCATATTCTATGGTTGAAGCAACACAAATTTTGTTGTTTCATCCCAATTTTTTTCTGAGTGCATGTATTTTATTTAATTGCATTTCACTTCCAACTTCAGCTCTACTTTTTTCGCCTGGAAACGTAAATGTTGGTTTAGATATGTCGTAGGCATTTATAAGTTTTAGGCAGAATTTTGTACAAAATCTTTACCTAGCGACCAACTGCCTGGTTTATTTAAGCATTCAGAAGTATACTTAACAAATCTTCTAAACGCCTGACGCGTTTTAGGCAATTAGAAGAAACAAACAATAAAGCATTAAACACACACAATTAAATGGGTATCTAACATTTTATTGACATTTTGATTTTCATTTAATTAATGAAATAAACGTTTAAAAAATAATATAAATAATGATTCTATGTCATATATTTAAAAAGTCTTTCAATTTAAGTTCATATTCTACAGGTTTCAAAGGTAAAGATTTTATTTTCATTTTACAATTCGATTACAAACAAAAATTAAATGGCTAAATTTACCATTCAACATGCATAATTGAAACTCTGAATGCATTTTTTATGGTATTTTCCTTGCACAAGTTACAATTTGGTTTAGTAAAATTTGTTAAATTCCAGGGAAAATGTGTGTTCAGAGCTCAAAAGAAGCATGTTAAATGATAAATTTAGCTATTTACTAAACATAAACAATTGTCCTTTAATCTAAAATTGATAATTTTCTGTAATTTGTATTAATAATAATTATTAACTTATTATTGAATTACCATAAATGATTCTTCATGATTTTTTAATTAATGATTACAGGCCTCGGACTCGGTTAAGAATTCATCTTTTTTGGTTCAAAATTTTATTATTTGGTTCAAAATTGAATCTCATTGTAAAAAATTCAACAATTTCGTTAAGAAGTCATAGTTCTTGGTTTAAAAGTTCAACTCTCTTGTTAAAAATTAGTCTTTCTGACTTGAAAATTCAAGAATTTGATTTCAATTTTTTTTCTTTCTGGGCTAAACAATTTTTTTGGGTTGAAAATTCATCTCATTCTGTAGAAATTGCACCTTTTTGGTAAAAATGCAACTATCCGGATAGAAATTAATCCGTTCCGGTTGAAAATGAACTTTTTTGTTTTATTCAACTGTTTTGTAGAAAATTTGTATTTTCGGCTTGAAAATTCAACAATTTGTTAGAAAATTCAACTACTTCGTTGAAAATTTTTGTATTTTGTAGTCAATTCATGTTTTTGGTAAAAATTAATGTTTTGGTTGAAAATTCAAATTTTTGGTTAAAAATTAATCTTCGTTAGTTGAGGATTCGATTAATTTGTTGAAAGTTCGTTTTTGTTGGTTGAAATCAAATGTTTTTTTAAATCTTAAATTAAAGAATATACATTTTTTGATATTATCTGTTATATTTTGCGTTGAAAATTCATCTTTTGGCGTTGAAATTAACTACTACATTAAAAGTTAAAATACTTCCTTGAAAGTTAATTTTTGTAAATTTTTTCAACTGATTGGTTGAAAATTAAGTTTTTTGTTAGAAAGTAATATTCTGGGGCTGAAAATTCTACTGGTTTATAGAAAATTCATATTTTTCGCTTGAAAATTTCGAACTTTCTACTACACCATTTTTATTTCAAATTGATCTTTTTTGTTTGAGAAATTCCACTACTCAGTTAAAATTGATTAGAAACTGTCATCACACCCATTGTTCAAACTATTTAGTTGAAAATTCATGTAAATTGTTGAAAATTCGTCTGTTTGATACCAACTATTCTTGATTGAAAATTCAACTATTTGGTTAAAAATGTATGTATTTTGTTGAAATTTCGCCTTTTTTGGTGGAAAATTAATCTTCGGTGTTTAAAATTCGTTTTTTTTGTTACAAATTAATTTTTTTAACTGAAAATTAAACTATTTTGTTAAACATTAAACTGATTGGTTGAAAATTAAGTTCTTTGTAGAAAATTCATACTATCGGGTTGAAAGTTCATATTGTCAGGGTTGAAAATTCAAATTTTTCGCTTGAAAATTAGACTTTTTAAATAAATGACGTGAAACCATTATTCCTATTATTTTGTAAAATTATATTTAATTAATTAGGTGAAAATAGAAATAGAATGTTAGATAGCTCTGTGGTTAGTTTCTTCTAATTGCCTAAAACGCTTCAGGTGTTGAGAAGAATGGTAAACGCGACGCGCGCGTTTACGTCTACCGTATTTTCTTTGTTTATAATAATTAATAATATCGAATTGAAAGCGTTTAAAATCGACAAAAAATATGTTGAACGATTTTGAATTGAAAACGTTCTAATTCAAACTATTTTAGAGTAGATGCAATTTTTAAAAGGAACAATATTTCGAATGGAATGAAAAGGAATTGAACTTATATAATTTCTAAATAGAAGCGTTTAAAATGAGATAATTTGAAATTAAGAAATTTCAGAATAAAATTTTGAAAAGTGGACAATTTCAGAATAAAATTTTGAAAATTGGACAATATCAAAACGTTAAAAATTGAATATTTTTAGATTAGATTTTTGAAAATTATATGGTTTAAAATTCAAACTAGGATAAATAAGTATTTAAATAAATAATTATTATGAATATTTATACAAAGATAGTCGGCATCATCCAGCTTCTGAAATTATATAATTTTAAATTGTTATTACATTCAAAAATTGCGATTCAAAATTAAAATTTATTAGACGAATTTTTCTAAAATCAAAAAATAAATTCACCGTCATTTTCAGCGTTTAAAATGGAAAGATGTCCAATTATAAACATTTAAAATTGAATTATCCCAGAAAAACGTTCAATATAAAAAATTAATTTGAAACGGGAACCTTAAAAAATGAACACATTAATTTCTAGGACGGAACTTTGAAAAATAAACGAACGCGAACTTTATTTAAAACTGAAAAAATGTTTAGTAACAGTTTCTCACTGCTCAAACCCTTTAAAATTGTAGTCATTTAAAGTAAGTCACATAACATTTTTTGAAATGTAATAATTTTTTTAATATATTTGAATAATATAAGAGGTTTGAGGGAAGAGTGAACAAAATTACTCTGAAATCTGTTTTTGGGGTGTGTAAAAGTTGAGGTATCCAATCAGAAAAACCTGTAATTAAAAAAAAAGTTATCACTTTTTGCCAACACAGAGGATTTTTCAGTCTTTTAAAGCTTGAAATTTTTTTTTCAAATTGTAGAATAGTTGTTGGTGGAATGGTTTTGGTCTCAGTTTTGGTGAAGTTTGAAAAATTGTTAAGATTTATTTATGTGTTCAGTTTTCGATAGCAAATAATAATGCAAAACCATATGTTAGAAAAAATCTTTTTTGATCAAGTAAGCATTTTTTTAATACTAAAAAAATTTGAATTTCAATCATTTTCAATTCGAAGCGATACAAAAATTAGACAATTTGAATTTGAGAACTAAATTGAATTTTTCGAAGTCATAGCTTCTGAAATTCTAGAATTTTGAATTTTAATGCTATTTAAAACAATTATAATTTAACATTGAAATTTATAAGTCAAATTTTTCTCAATTCAAAAAATAAACTTACCGTCAATTTCAACGTTAAAAAAAATATTTCAACTATTAATATTTAAAATTGAATTATTCTAAAAAAATGTTAAAAAAAAAGTAATTTTAGATTTTAAACTGAAAAAATATAAATTGCTAAAATTTAACTTAATTTAAAATTCGGAACTCTAAATTAGTAGCCATTCAAATTTGAAGAAATTATTTAATTACTGAGGTATCTCTTGCAGATAGCTTAACTTTGATCTATTTTTATTTGAAACAATACATTTTTTAACTTTTTAATTTCAAATCGTTTAATTTTTCTTATTTTTAGGGCCTATATATTTTTTTTTATATTTCAAAAAGTCGCAAGAAATTATTGTCTTAATTTTTCATTGTTTTTAATTTATTCTCGAGGCTTTTAATTCAAAGTTGTTTACTTACAAATCATTTAAACTGAAAATTGTGCGACTATCTAATCTTTGAATTTGATATACCACGATTTCGAAGAATTTAAAAAACCATATAATTTTGTGCATTTTTAATTGAGACCAAAAAATTTAGAACATTTGAATTTAAAACTGACTAAAACTGAAACCAAGCCATTTAGAATATTAAAATCTAGAATTATTAAATGAAAAACTGACAATCAAAGCTTTTAATATGAAATTTTTCAAGTTTGAAAGATTTAATAGTGAAATTGACCTGACCATTTTAATATTTAAATTTGAAACTACCACATTGTGGAATTTGAAACCTCAAAAAATTAATAACTTTCTTCGAAAATTTCAAACCAAATATTTTTAAATTTAAGCTTTTGAACCAGAAAAAAATTTAGTTTCAAGGCATTACAGAAATTTCAAAGATGATTAATATATTATTAATACGTATCATATCATTCAGTATCAAGTGATATTTAAAGTGACTGAATGGATTTTTTTACGAAAAAATGTCATTTCTAAAAAAAAATCACTGTCATTTTCACCGTTCAAAATTATATAATCTTAAACATTGTGTTACTTTAAACTTGAAGCGTTAAAAATGAAACAATTGCAAACTTCATTTAAAAATGGAAGGATTCTTAAATTAAGACTTAATTTTAACGGCTAAGTCGTTAAAAAAATTAACCTTTAATTTTTTTTTTGTATTTCAGGTTTCGTAACAACTACTCGTGTTACACATGCAACTCCCGGTGCACTTTATGCTCATGTTAACAATAGGGATTGGGAATGTGAAACTGCAATTCCCAGGGAACACAGAAAATGTGTAAAAGATATTGCGAGACAACTAATTGAAGACGCACCAGGAAAAAATTTCAAGGTAGTAAAACATGTTAAACTTATATTTAATAACTAGTTAAGTAACAAAAACAGAAACGTCTACTTCGGGGAAGTTCAAAAACTATAGGGCCACCCAGAATGTGGCATCACACATGGAAAATATAAATGAAAATTAGTGATTATATTTTTGGATCGGAGTTAATCTATTTTGGTTAAAAATTCTAATATTTGGTTGAAGATTCAACAATTTTTTTTAATTCGTTTGTCTGTTGTTGAAAATTTACCTATTCTATTTTTTGTTGAAAATTTATCATTTTTAGTTCAAGATTCAACTTTTTTTCATTGAGATTTCATCTTTTTTGGTTGAAAATTCAATTACTTGGTTGAACTACTTTGTTAAACATTCATTTTATTGGTTGAAGATTTACTATTTTGTTGAAAATTCGTTCTTTTTGTTGTCGTTGGAAATTAATTTTTTTAACTGAAATATCAACTATTGTTTCGTTTATTGTTACCATTGTAACATTATTGTTTGAAAATGTATGTATTTTATTGTAAATTTGACTTTTTTGGTTGAAAATTCATCGTTTTTAGTTCATTTTCAACCAAGTAGTTGAGATTTGAACTAAACACGTTTTTGTAAAAAAAATTATATCTTCGGATGGAAAATTGAACTGTTTTGTAAAAAAATCGTCTTGTTAGCTTAAAAATTCATCTTTTTGGGTTAAAAATTCTATTATTTGCGTAGAAAAATGAACTTTGTTTTTTTAACGTTTTTTGAACGTTTTTTTTTAAGATTCATCATTTTAGTTAAAAATGCCACTATTTTGTTGAAAATTTATATGATTTGTTAAACATTTGACTGTTTTGTTGAAAATTTAATTATTTTGTTGAAAATTTTACTGTTTTGTTGAATATTCGCCTTTTTGGGTAGAGAATTTGTCCTTTTGGATTGAAAATTAAGCTATTTAATTGAAAATGCAACTATTTTTCGTGAAAGGTTAATCTTTTTTATTTAAAAATTCGACGATTTGGTTAAAAATTCGTCTTTTTTGGATGAAAATTAATTTTTTAAACAGAAAATTAAATTATTCCACTGTTGGTTGCAAATTTTCGTATTTTATTGTAAATTCGTCTATTTTTGTTGAAAATTGATCATTTTCAGCTTAAAATTCAACTAATTGGTTGAAAATTAATTTTGTTGTTGACTGTTCATATCTTAGGGTTGAAGCGTTAAGTGTTTTGTAGAAAATCCGTCCTTTGGACTTGAAAATTCGTCTTTTTGCATTAAAAATTATTTCATTTTGGTAGAAAATTCAACTATTTGGTTGAAAATTAACTTTTTGCTTGAAAATTCATATTTGTGGGTTAAGAATTCAACTGTTTTCCAGAGAATTGACCTTTTTGGTTTGAAAATTTAGCAAATTGGTTAAAACAACATTTTCTGTCTTGACTGAAAAATCTTTATAATTATATAGCATTATTAGAAATTAACAATTAAACAATTAAAATCCTTTCTTATTTGAAATATTATATTTTTCATTGAGAATTAATATTCTTTGACTGAAAATTAAACTATTTCCGGTTGAAATTTAAACTTCTTTGTCAAAACTTCGTTTTTTTTGTTGAAGATTATTTGAAGATTGAAGATTATTATTCAATATATTGTTAAAAATTGAACTGTTTTTTTGAAAATTCAATTATTTTGTTGAAAATGTAACTGTTTTGTATAGTCTATACTGTCTTTTTGTACTGAAAATTCGTCTTATTTTTTTGTTTGTTGAACATTCAACTATTTGGTTAAAAAATCATCTTTTTTGACTGAAAATTCATTTTTTCGGGTTTTAAAGTCAACTGTTTCCTGCAACATTCGAGTTTTTAGGGTGAAAATTCAACTATTTTGTTGAAGATGACAAAATATTTCGATTTAATATCTTAAGCGTTCCATATTAAATTCAATATGGTATTACCTATGCATTAATTTTACTTAAAATAATTTATTCCCCTATTATTCTCCTATTTTCGTATAAAAACTATTAAAATAAAAAATTAATTTGTATAAATTATAGCATCCAACTTACCTGAATGCATTTTTCTCCTGACGAAAAGATCCAAATACTTCATTACAAAATTCGAGATTTTTTACATTTATCAATAAAGAAGTTTAAACAAAACTATACAAAATAAGTTACTTAAAACTTTAATGTGAAGAATTGCAAAAATATGGTTAAAATTAAATTGTTTAATGTAAAGACACTGCAGATTATCATCTTTATGACTGTGGAGATAAAAATTTTCTTGATTCTCATTTGTTCTTTTCAAGTATTACCAATGTTTGCACGTTAATAATAAATTTAATCGACGAGTGCCAGATAAAAATCGTCTTTCACAGGCCTTTTGTTGCGGTTCAGAGGAATTTAAAAGGAACTTCTGTGAATTAAATCGACTTTATGCAAATTTTCAATGCAAGATATAAATTCATTTTCTGCAATAGCATTATTCTTAGTTCTATTAATATAGAAACTACTTTCCTTTATTTAAATTACCCGGTTGAGATTCATTATGATAAGAGTCAATGATACGTAATAAAATTATCTTATTATCTTATTATCTTAATTATCTTATTACCTTATGTCACTACCTTATGTACAAAATATGCTAAATATTGCTAATGTGCAATGTTAGCGAATACTCAGCACGTTTCTCTGAAAAAGAAGTTCAAGGTTCTATTCATTGTATTGGGCCGTTAAAAACTACAAATAAGAAACCCTACCCCGCCTTTCAGGTCAAAATTTTTTCTTTGATTTCATTTGATAAACGCCTAAAAAAAAACAGAAAACATACAAAGATAATATTTTAACAGACTTCACAGCCCAAAATGCTAGCTCTCACAACAGGGACAATAAGGTGACTTTTCACAAAAATAGGGTAATAAATTATTTTAAATAAAATTAATGTATAGGTACCATATTGAATTCAGTTCCAAATGCTCAAGATTTCAAGTGAAAATATATTTCATTTTCAACAAAATAATTGAATTTTCAAACAAACAAAAATTAACTGTCATACCAGAAGTGATGAATTTTCAACGAAAGAGTTGAATCTTCTAGTTAAAAAGTCAAGTGTTCTAGAAAACAGTTGACTTTTGGACACGAAAAGATGAATTTTCAACCTAGAAAGATAATTTTCTAACCAAATAGTTACAAAAAATTAATTTTTCATTTCGGACCAAAAACAGTTGCATTCACAACCAAGTAGTTTAACTTCAAAACAAAAGAAATGAATTTTTAAACAAATAATTGAATTTTCAACCTTCAAAAATGAATTTTGAACCCAATGTTTAATTTACAAACAAAAAAGAATTGACTTCAACCAGAACCATTTGAATTTGTAAAAAAAATAGTCGAATCTTCAAGCCATAAAGACGAATTTTTTAGTAGACAGTTGAATTTTCAACGAAGAAAGATGAATTTTCAACCAAGAACTTTTCTACCAAGAAAGATGAATTTGCATTCCAAAAAGACGATTTTTCAAGAAAATAGTTGAATATCAACTAAAATGATGAATCTTCAACAATAGCAAAATTAATTTTTAACAAAGAAGTTCAACTTTCAACCAAGTAGTTGAATGTTCAATCAAAACATATTAATTCTCAACGAAAAATTTAATAATTGATGCTTCAACCAAAAAAGACTTTAGTTTTAAATAAAAAATGGTTGAATTCAACCAAAAAATACGTATTTTCAACAAATTAGTTGAATCCATAATGAACACAGATAATTCTTTAAACAAACAGGTACATTTTTAACGAAAAAAGATAAAATATTTACTCAAAGCAATGAATTTTCAAACAAAAATGACGAATTTTCATCAAATTATTTGAATTTTCAATCAAAGAAGATTAATTCTCAACGGCAAATATACTAGTTGATATTTAAACCAAAAAAGTATTTTAATTTTAAATAAAAAACAGTCGAATTGAACCAAAAAGACGAATGAAATGAGATAAAAAAATCATCAAATTTTTAAATTTTTAAACCAAAAAGGCGAATTCTCCAGATATCAGTAGAATTTTGAAACCAAACATTTGAAGATTCCATCAAAACGTTAATTTTCAACCAAAAAGTTGAATTTTTAACTAAAAACGATTAATTTTCAACCAATAATGGAATAGTCCAATTTTGAGTTAAAAATATCAATTTTTAACGAAGTAGTGGAATTTTTAACTAAAACCTATACATTTTCAACCAAAAATAGAATAGTTAAATTTTCAATTGCAAAATTAATTTTCAGCAAAAAAAAAAAAAGAATTTTTAACAAAATATGTAGTTCAATTGTAAACCAATGAGATGGATCTTGAAGTAATAAAATAATATTTTAACAAAGTAGTTTAACTTTCAACCAAGTGATTGATTTTTTAATCAAGATGATTAATTTTTGTACCAAAAAGAAGGAATTTACAAATATTAATTTTTAACCAAAAAAGAAGGAGAATTTTCAGCAAAATAGTTCAATCTTCAAGCAATGAAATGTATGTTTAACAAAGTAGTTCAACTTTCAATCAATTAGCTGAGTTTTTAATCAAAAAGTTTAATTTTCTACGAAAAAAGACAAATTTACAACAAAATACATAGAATTTCAACCAAATTGTTGAAAACGATAAATTTTCAACGAATAATGAAGAAGGTAAATTTTTAGTTCAAAATATTATTTTTCCACTAAAAACACAAAAAAAGCATTTTCAGCAAAATAGTTCAATCTTCAATCAATAAAATGAAGGTTTAACAAAGTAGTTCAATTTTCAACGAAGTAGTTGGATTATCAACTAAAAACGATACATTTTTAAGAAAAAATAGAATAGTTAAATTTTCAGTTAAAATAAATAATTTGTAACAAAAAAAAAGAATTTTCAACAGAATATTTCAATTTTCATCCAATAAAATTAATTTTCAACAAGGTAGTTCAAGTTTTAAACAAATAGTTGAATTTTCAGCCGAAAAAATAATTAAATTAACAATAAAAAAAATTATTTTCAAACAAAAAAAATGAATTTTCAACAAATTAGATCAATCTTCAACCAAATAGTAGATTTTTTAACCAAAAGAGATGACTTTTGAACACTTCATAAAATTGTTTTTCGCATTTATATTTTCCATGTGTGATGTCACACTCTGCCTTAACTCCTCCTTCCTACGTCTTAAATCGTCACAAACCTGTTAC
>CAKNYM010052647.1:265202-285388 GCA_932195095.1 Andricus curvator
TTTTCAAGATTCATATTTTAAATGTATGTAATTTTGAACGTTTTTTTCAACAGTTTAATTTTAAAGATTTACAATTGAAATTTAGAATGTTTCTAATTCAAAATGATGTAGTTTTTAACGTCTGTTTTTAACGTTTGTTTGAAATGCATAGTTCAATTTTGAAGATTTACAATGAAAAATGCTGCAATTTTTGAGATTTTCGATTGAAGACTCTTCAATATTTAATGTTATAACAGAAAATGTTGCAATTTTGAATTCTTTTTTTTGTAATAGTTTAATATTGAAGATTTAAAATAGAAAATTATTCAATTTTGGAGATTTAAAATTGAAATTTATTCAATTTTATAGATTTTCAATTGAAAATTCTTCAATTGTGAACAGTAAAAACGACAGAGTTCATTTATTTTTTGAAAATTCTTATAATTTTTTACGTATGCAACGTATGTTTACTTATATAAAAAAGGAATGGTAATTTAGTTGTCTCGGGTAGTAAATGATCAAATTGTATTTAATAAGACATTGCTGAAAATATTTGAAAAAATTATGTAACATAGGCGGGGGTGGGGTGGGGAGGGGGGTCCAAACAATTTTATTGCGACTTGTTGCATGAGGGAGGGGAGGGGTAAAAAATTGGCAAAAAATGAGTTACGTAATTTATGGATGGCCCCTAACCGAGTGACCTATCAAAAATTAGCCTTGAGTTTGAAAGGTGATAGCGCCATCCAGAATAAAGATAAAAATATTTTTTTTTAATCGTTGGAAAGCTTATTGAATTATACGTTAAATGAGCTTTATTTCAAGTAGTTTCGACTCATATATATATATATATACCATTAAACCATTTCCCTTTCAGGGTAGGCGTGACACTACCCGATTCGGGTAGTGTTTCTAGGTTTTTCTTGTAGTAATAAATAACTACAAGTGTGGGCTCACCACACCCACGATGTGCCAACAGCACTCATGTCAGTATTCTTGAATGGTCACCCATCCAAGTACTAACCGCGTCCAACGCTGCTTAACTTCAGTGATCTGACGAGAACTGGGTTTTTCAGCGTGGTATGGCCGTTGGCCATATTTCAATCAAGAATATTTTATATTTTATAAATGATATCATTAGTAATTAGATCGTGATACTTATATAAGTATTAGGGTGCCCAATGTGTGTTTTCGAATTTTGGAAACGCTACCCCCTGAGTTTCTTCTTTTTGGTGACAAAATACTGCCATGAATTTTCTTTTATTTTTGAAAAATTGTTTAGATGTTCCGCTAGGCCGTTTCAGGTCTGAAAATGAATTTTCTTAGTTTTCAATTTTTAAAAAATACAAATTTAAGGCTAAACATTTTTTTCACCCCTAAAAAGTATTTGTTATTTATTGAGGAATAATCATAATAGTCTGAAATGCCTTCTAAACGTTTTATTTCCTGGAATAATATGTACAGGATTTCTTTTACAATATAAGGAGAAAATTCTCCATAAGGAATAAATTAAAAATATTTATACCGGGTGACCGAAACAAAATCTTGAATTTCGAAATATACAAAAAATACACATTTTTTATACTGTAAAAATTTCTATTGTACTTTAAAATGTATTTTTACCCATCATTTATCTAAAAAAATATGTGTATTTCGAAATTCAAGATTTTTTGTGTGCATATTATTCCAGGAAAAAAATGTTCAAGGACCATTTCAGACCATGAGTCGTAATAATATTACAAATTGGTTTTTTGTTACATAAGATAATTCTATTTCATAAATAAAAAATACTTTCTGGAGGTGACAAAAATTTGTAGGCTTAAATTTATATTTTTTTTAAATTGAAAATTAAGAAAATCGATTTTCAGACCGAAAACGGCATGGCGGAACCTCTAAACAATTTTTTTTAAATAAGAGAAAATTTATAGCATTTTTTTCCCCCAAAAGGAAGAAAGTCTGAGAGCAACTTTTCCAAAATTCAAAATCATACATTTTTTTGGTACCCTGATAAGTATAATTCAATATTTCTTTCCAAGATTTGTTATAATTAATATTTTGCACGTTTTGAAATTACACTCGTCAATTTTCTCAAAATAAAAAAAAATATTTCAAGTTTGAACACCTGAAGTATTTTTCATTAAAAAAAAATTAAATTTTTATAGATTAGAGGAAAAATTATTTTAGCTTTAAAGTTATCTTCAAATCCTAAATAGTTTAGTTTAAAATTGGTCAAATAAACATTTGTAATTTTTTTTATTGGTAAGATTAAAAAAAATGAGACTTCTCAACTCTCCTATACAGATTTAAAATTCAAGTTACTCAATTTTGAACGTTTGACTTTAAATTATTCAAGTTAGAACATTTAACTTTGCTGTTGATCAATTTAGAATATTCAATTATTTTATTAATTAACTTTATATATTTCACATAAAAAGTGTTCACCTTCTAATACTTCTTTTTAAAATTACTATATATTGTTTTACTATTTAAATTTTATTTCGGATAACAACTTCTGTGTTTTATTGCTTTTTTGTGTTTATTTTTAATGGGCCGTAGTTTTATTATTTTCATAGACGCACCTATCTCTATATCATAGCTGTAACAAAAAATTATATTTATATTCAAAAAATTAATTAATAACATTTTGAATAGTACATTTACTAGTTTCAAAGAATTTACCGCATAATTTGTTAATTGTTAATTGTTTTTATTTTTGAATTTGTAACTAATTTTTAATTATTTTAAACATTATTTCAGGACCATATTCTCATCTGTTTCGAGGAACATTCGAGCAGAATTATATCGCACATGCTGTGGCTTATGCAGCTTGCTTGAAAGACTGGCCTTCTCATTGTGATGAAGCGTACAGCAGATTCTTCTACGAAATAGCACAATCATCAGGATTCACAGCATCATCGAGTACAATTCTTGTAATTTTCAGTACTTTAGTAATTTCGAGGTTCATATAGGAAAATTTTTCGAAAAGTGATAAATTTTTTCTGATATTCGAAGGTCGGATTTCGGAAAACTTAAGAAAACATCATCTTTAAATGATGTATTATAGGTATAGTTGTTTTTTACAAGGATGATTGATGAATGTTGTTGCTCGTAGCAGAAAACCGTGTACAGAAGTATTTATATAATAATTTATGAATAACACTTGTTTGAGACGACTTCAATCAATGTCTTCTTGGCAAATTTATAGGCCAGGTGCAAATTTTTCTTTAAACAATATGCATTTCTTGAGGAGTTGGGATGGCTCAAAAGGAAAAAATAAATACATTTTCTGGACAGCAAAATAATTTTTTAATAAATGACTCAAAAAATGATCTATTTGGTTCGGATTTTATTGTTAAAAAGCATCGTTGTTACAAAAAAGTGACGCTCAAATGTAAATATAAAATGTGATATTTCTCAATTGTGTATACGTAATTGTGGAATTCGGCAAATTTACCAGCAGTATTACAATAATCTTTTCTGCATATAAACTACGGTGCAGCTATACAGTGTCAAAAGGGCGTAATATTTTAATAACAATATTGTAAACGAAATTTTAAATACAGAGAATGTCTGAATATTTAATACAAATGTAGCATGTATTTTGTTAGCTGATTATTATTGAATGTCTGTCGCTATTTGTTGAGATTTGAATAAATATTGTTCAAGTTTCTAACCATCTTAAAACTTATTTTTAATACCTGATTTATAAAATGCTTTCCGAACTCTGTTTTAATTCATTGTTTTTTGAATTTCACTTTGCTTTTTTCTTTGTTTTCATCATCTTCAAAACTAAAGTAGTGAGATTTAAGTGACAATCAGTCTAATTTGAAATATGATTAGTCTTAAATTAAAACCGAAAATTCCGTCCAGTTTCATACTGATTTTCAGTATAGGAAATTATACTAGAAATTTAGTGAAATCTAATTATTAATTAAACATCAGTGACTTTTCGCAGTAAATAAGTTTGTTTATTACAAATTCATAAATCGAGAGTTTGTAGACAGTAGATTTTTAATTTAGAAGTATTTAAAATATATTGCTATTAATGGGTGTTGTGAAATGAATGTGTCGGTTTGAAGCTTGTTTAATTATATATTTTTCACAATAGATATTGGCTCCAAAAAGCTACTCAACACATTATAATTAAAATTTGTATCAATACAGATTTTCATAATATTGTATTGAGTAGCTATCCGAACCCAATCTACATTGTGAAAAGTATAAATAATTCAACAAACTTAAAACAATCACTTTCGCTTTAGGTCCATTTATTTATCATAATATATCTTGTAGAAAATAAATAATTAAACAAACTTAAAACAATCACGTTCGTTTTACAACATCCCATCTTTGTGATGGGATGCTAAAAAATGAAACTGATTGTTTTAACTTCGTATAACTATTTATATTTTACAAGATATATTTACTCTCAAAAACTACTACATTGTAATTAAAATTTATATGTAGATTTTCTGCGCCCTCTATAAGTTCTTGAAGAAGAAGAGAAGAAGGAATAGGAGGTCTGGTTTTATCTATCTGCATCGCACCAATTAAGTTAATTTCCGTTGCAGTATTTCTTTTTATCTGAAATTAATAGTTAGGTTTGATTATTCAACAGCATACATGGCATTTTCCACAAAATAGGTAATTTTAAACTAAGAAAGAATAATTTTCCATGCAAAAGGACGAATTTTTGACGAAACACTTCAATTTTCGAACAAAAACGGTGACTCAGAAAATAGTGGATTTTTCAACAAAATAATTAAATTTTTAACAAAATAGTTGTATTTTCAACCTAATAATTGAATTTCCAATCGAATAGTTGAATTTTTAATCTAGTAATTGAATTTTTAACCAAATAGCTGAATTTTTAACCTATAAAGATGCATTTTCAACCAAATGGTAGAATTTTCAAATAAAAAAGATAAAAATTAAACCAAAAACAGTAGCATTTTTAACCAACTAGCGGAATTTTCAACCTACGAAGATGAATTTTCAACCAGGAAGATTAAATTTCTACTAAAACATTAATTTTTAACCAAATACATGAATTTTCTTCTGAAAAAGTATAATTTTCAACTTATAAAGGATAAATTTTCAACACAAAAAGTAAGAGCTAAATTATTAGATGAAAAATTATTTTTTAACAAAAAAAAAGAAATTTCAACAAAATAGTTAAATTTTCAACCAAATATGCGAATCTTACAAACAAATTAATTTTGATCCAAGTAGTTCAACTTTCAACCAGGTAGTTGAATTTTCAACCAAAAAATATGAATTTTCAACCACATAGTTAAATTTTCTAAGAATTTTCCAAGAAGAAATATTCTACCAAAAAAGACGAATTTTCAATGAAATTGTTGAATTTTGAAGCCAAAAAGTTGAATTTTCCACCGGAAAATAAGATTTTTTCAACAAAAAATTGAATTTTCTACCGAAAAGTTAAATTTTTAAATGAATAATTTAATTTTTAATCACATAGTTGAATTTTCAACAAATGATATAAATTTTCAGCAAAAAAGTTCGCTCTAAACCGAATAGTTTAATTTTCTACCAAATTGTTGAATTTACTAGGCAAAAAGACGATTTTTTACAAAACATTTGTTTTTTGAACAAAAAAGTAAATTTACAATCAAATAGTTGAATTTTTAACTAAAATGATGAATCGTCAAACAAAAAAATGAATTTTTGACAACGCTACTTAATGGGTTTTCAACCAAAAAAGATGAATTCTCAATAAAAAATGTAATAGTTGATATTTCATCCAAAAGAGATTATAATTTTTAACCAAAAACATTTGAATTCAACCAAAAAAGATCAATTTTCAACAAGATATTTGAAGGTACAACCAAACCAGATACAAATTTTCAACTAAAAATAGAATAGTTACATTTGAGTTAAAATAATTAATTCTAAACAAAACAAATCAAAAAAATTGGTAACAAAATATATGAATTTTTAACCAAAGAGTTTTTTTAAAACTAGAATGACGAATCTTCAACAGAAATTAATTTTCAACCAAATAGTCAAAATATTAACAGAAAACATTTTTTTAACCAAGAAGATTAATTTTCTACCAAAAAAGACAAATTAAAAAGAAAAAAACATGATTTTCAACCAAATATTTGATTTTGCAACTAAAAAAGATAACATTTTAACCAAATAGTTGAATTTGTAACTAAAAAAGATGAATCTTTAACGAGAAAAAATTATCTTTCAACAAAAAATAGTTGGATTTTCTAATTATATTTCATTAATTCATTTCGCATGCGAATACAAGCGAAAAAACAAGAAAGAGGGGTCAAAGGGCAAGTTCCTTAAAAACAGGGAAAAAAGAACAATTATTTCAAAGAGGGGAAAGGAGGGGAGCGGGGGAAAGAGTATGAAGTCTAAAATATGGAAGTGATTCTTAAACTTTTTTTATTTATTATCAGGAAACGTACTAAACTAAAGTAAGTTCGTAACGTTTGATTTTAGCGCGACCCCCCCCCCACCCCCTCATCTGAATTGGTAACGTAGTTTATGGACGGCCACTAGGGGAAAAGGTGCCTGCAGTTTTTCCGCTGAGTTAAAAACAATAAAAAATTATTCAAGAAAATGCTTTATAATCACTTAATATATATATTTTTAGACAAGTTATAGCCGTATTCTTTTCGCATCTATTTTTTTTTAAACAAAATTTGTTTCCCACAGATAGTTATGCCATTTTATGTCACTTCATTTTTCGACCCACTTTCAAGTAATATTTGAGCAAAAAGAAGTCAGTTTAACAATGTTTCACTTCTGTAGTTACAATCTCACAGAACTATACTTATCCAATTTGTGTAAAAAGGGGTTATATTCCTGAATTAAGAACTCAAATATACTTATTCCAAATTTTTTTCCAGTTTTATCTACTTTAACTACACGGAGGATATTTTTACGCGTCAACATTTTCAGATTAATTTTAAAATGAACATATGAACACGTTTCCCCTATTTATTTAGGCCGCCACATTTAAAGCATTGGAAACAATAAATAATCATAAAAACAATGAAATAAAAAATATGCTTATATAAATAAAAAGAAAAAAGTGTTTCCACTTTTACAGGGGAAAAAACATTGAATATCCAGGTGAAAACATACACGTAGAAATCCACGTTGAAAACTTGAAATACTGGTACACTCAAAAAATTATTTGGTTAAATCAACCAAACTTTTTTTGGTTCAAGCACAGAATATGATTATTACATGGACAACAGAATATTTCGTTGACCCAATAACATTTTTTGGTTGTTTTAACCAAATCTTATGGTAGATGTATTTGGTTGATTCAAGAAACAAATTCGGTTGGGTCAATCAAATATTTTGTTGAATCAACCAAATTTTCATGTATATCCAAAAAAATAGTTTGTTTAGTTCAAAAAGTTTTTTCAGAGTGTAGACCACCACGTGGAAATTTACGTGAAAATCCAGCAAAACCATCCACGTGGAATTTTAGTTGGATTTCCACGTAATGATTTAACAGACCTGTGAGATGAGACTTATTTTTAAAATACACAGAATACCTAAAACTAAAAAATGACATCGATTTTTGCCTATCACTTACGTTGTTTCATTGTTTGTAGTCAGAAAATATTTGATTAAAAAAAAACGAATTGGGACAGAAATTATTTTTCTAAACAAATATTTTAAAAGTATTAAAAATCAACTTTAATGTTTATTTAAACTATTATTTCCTAGTTCATAAATTATCAAAGTTTTTATTTACTAATCGCAGGCTTTACAGACCCTTATCTCGCCCTTATTCGCCTCTTTTCCCCTTTTGTTGTTTTTCCATTTAAATGCAAACTGAATTAATAGAGCCCTACAAAAAAATCAAACTATTTTTTTTTAAGCTAATTATTTTTGGTTGAATAGTCTACTATTATATTTTTGGTGAAGAATTAATCTTTGTTGGTTACAAATTTTATTATTTGGTTAAAATTCAATTATTTTGATGAAAATTCAACAATTTGGTTAAAAAGTAATCATTTTTCGTTTGAAATTCAAATTTTTTGTTGAAAATTTGTATTATTGCGTTCAAAATTCAAATATTTATTTGAAAATTAACTGTTTTTTTTGTTTGAAAATTCAACAGTATGGTTGGAATTTTTTTCCTTGACTCAAAAATGTTCCTTTGGATAGAAATTTGATCTATTTTGGTTAAAATTGCAACTCTTTGGTTGACAATTTAATTATTTTATTGAAAATTCAACAATTTTATTAAAAATTTATCATTTTTGGATGAAATTTCAACTGTTTTGTTAAAAATTCATCTTCTTGGATAAAAAATTCAAAAATTGTAGTAAAAAATTCAACTATTGATTGAAAATTCAAATGTTTTGTAGAAAATTCAACAATTTAATTGAAATTTGGTTTCCTTCTTGACTGGGAAATCTATCTTGATTAAAAATTTGACTCTTGTGGTAGAATTGCCATCTTTTAAAAATGCAACTTTTTACTTGAAAATTAATCTGTTTTGTTTTGGTTAAAAATTCGTATTTTTTGGTGGAATTTAAGTGTTTTTTATTTAAAATACAAATTTTTTGGATAGAAATATCAACTATTATATTTTTCGTTGAAAATTAATTTTTTGTTGTTGAAAATTTAAGTATTCCATTTTTGGTTCAAAATTGATCTGTTTTAGTTGAAAATTCAACAATTTGGTTGAATTTTTAACTACTTTGTTAAAAATAGAATTTTTTTATTGAAGATTCATGATTTTAGTTGAAATTCATCTCTTTAGTTGAAAATTCAACTGCTTTGTTCAAGGTTGAATTACTTCGTTAAAAATTAATTTTTTTGGTTAAATTCAATTGTTATTGATCTAAGATTAAAATATGTTTTGTGTGAAATATCAAGTACTACATTTTTCGTTGAGAATTTATCTTTTTTCGTTGAAAATTCAACTACTTGGTTAAAAGTTGAACTAATTTATTGAAAATTAATGTTTTTGGCTGAAGATCCATTTCTTTGGTTAAAAAGGTAACTATTTTATTGAAAATTCATTTTTTTCGCTGAAAAATTAACCATTTAACTGAAAATTTAACCATTCCAGTTTTGGTAGAAAATTGATATTTTTTAGTTGAAAATTCGTCTTTTTGGTTCTGAAAGTTCATCTCTTTTGGTCAAAATTTCATTTTTCTTTTGGTTAAAGATTCAACTGTTTGATTAAAATTAATTGTTCAACTGAGGGTTTCACTATTTTGTTAAAAATGTGTTATTTTGTTGGTTAAAAAATTAATTTTTTAAACTGAAAATCTACGTATTCAATTTTTGGTTGAAAGATAATGTTTTTAGTTGAAAATTCAACTATTAGGTTTGAAATTTATGTAATTTGTGGAAAATGTAGTATTGTTACTGGAAATGTTAGAAATTTATTTCCTCTGTTTTAAGAGCAGTTTCGCCTGTTATCGATATATAGTTGAAAAATTTTTTTTTCTTTTTGTAAGTGTATGTGTGTATGTGAGGGGGCAGGGGGTGATATACCAAAGGTGTGCTGTCCGTAATTTAAAACTTTCAAATTATGTCTTTTGGTTTGAATACTCACCTGAAAAATTGAACTGTGTGAAGTCAGTTTAAATAGAAAAAAATCGGTTAAAAGTAAAAAATTATTGGAATTAAACGTTTAACCGGTCAAACGCGCACTACTTTAAATGTAGAGGTTCCGCATCTGAGCGCGTAGCGCGAGAGCCGACAGACGCGCGCCCTTGGCGCGCTCAGACTTGCGACCCAAAATTCGAATTCGAAACTATGCTCAAATGATGATCTCAAATTTAGGGATAATGAATGTGAAAAAATATGCTTTTGAATTTTACCATGTTTTGAGAAGCGTGTCCGAGGCACGTTCACAACCAGATTGATCCTTTTTACACATTTTTTCGTTCCAACGGAAGGAGCGACACACAGAACAGTGAAGGTGACAAATTTTTCTGCTTCGCTCATGGCTTATGTACCGATTTTTTTCCCCCTCAAAGACAACTGAAGATGTTTACACAAAACTACGTGTAAATACCGACATACTTTAAAAAGATAAAAACTAGAAGGCACCATTGCGGCCTAGTTTTTTTTACTAGGCTTAGATTCTTAATCCTTTTATCTTATTATCATGAAGGTACTTTGCAGCAGACGACTTTTGATCAAATTTCAAAGAAAATATGTTGCACTAATTGTACCATTTTTTTAGAATAATTTAAAAGCAAATTTAATGATAGAAATAGAAAATGAAATATTATAAAAACGAGGTTCAAAATAAGTGGACTGATTTAGGATTTGTCTTTCAGAAAAAAATTTCATTCAATTTTAAACAGACTAGCATAATCAATTGTGCGCGTGTAGTTTTTTCATTTGAGGGAAAGTACAATTTTTAATAGAAAAAAAAGTAGAATTAACATTTATTTTGTTAATTTATTTGTTTATTTGTTTAAGATTGCATAAATCTAATTTTCCTAAGATTCTTGAAAAAATAAAAAATATTTTTGAACATTTCAGATACGTAAAATCAAAATTTCAACAGAAAAGTTACTTTTCAATAAAATAGTAGAATTTTCAACCAAAAAAGGTGAATTTTCAACGAAAAATATAAGGGACAATTGATATTTAAACCAAAGAAGATTTTAATTTCAAATAAAAATAGTTGAACTTATCCAGAAAGACAAATTTTCAAGAAAATATTTAAATCTTCAACCAAAAAAGAGTAATTTTCAACCCGTTGTATTTTTATCCAACAAATATGAATTTTTTACCAAAAGAGACGAGTTTTCTACAAAATAGTTTAATTTTTTAACCTGAAAATATGAATTTTCAACCAAAAAGTTAAGTTTAAACTCGATAGTTTGAATTTTTCAACCAGATAGATCAATTTTCTACCAAGAAGATATATTTTTCTACCAAAAAGACGAATTTTCAGAGGAATAGTTAAACTTTCAAACAAAGAAATGAATTTTCAACCAAAAAAGATGAATTCTCAACGAAAAATGTAATAGTTGATATTTCAATAAAAAAATATTTTACTGTTAAATCATAAACAGTTGATTTAATCCAAAAAGACGAATTTTCAACAAAATAGTTGAATCCTCAACTAAAAAGAAATAAATGAATTTTCAACCAAATGGTTACATTTTCAACGGAAGAGATGGATTTGTAACTACGATGATCAATCTTCAACCAAAGAAGTATATTTTTAACAAAGAAGTTCAACTTTTAATCAAGTGGTGGAATTTTCATTAAAAAATGAGAATTCTCATTCTCATAAAAAAATGTAATAGTTGATATTTCAAAAAAATTTATTTTAATTTTTAAGCAAAGATAGTTTACTTAATTAAAAAGGATGAATTTTCATTTTTTAACCTCAAAATATGAATTTTCATCAAAAAAGTAAATTTTGAGATAAATTTTCTAAGAAGAAGATTAATTTTCTACCAAAAAGATGAATTCTGAACGAAAGAAAAGATGATTATTCCTAAAATTTAGAAAAATCCTTTAAAATTAAAAAAATTGCCTCAAAATCTTTTCTTTTTCTCGAGATTTTTATAAATATTTAAAAAAATTTTGAAATCTTTTAAAATTAAATTAAAAAAACATTTAAAATTAAAAAAGATAAAAATCTTAAAAAGATTCGAAATTTTTCTTCTCAAAACTGAAATTATTTTTGAATCTTTTCAAAACTTCTAAATATCTTAAAATAACTCAAAGTGTTCCTAAATTTTTTTTTAAATCCTAAAAATTAAAAAAAAAGTTTCTTAAAATCTTCCATTTTTTTTACATATTTTAATATCTTCAAAACTTGAAATTAATCTGTTACAATAAAACATAAATCATTTTTAAATTTTCCAGAAATCTTATTGTGGGTAACGGTTAGCTTTTGGTGACCTTTACGGATTTTTTTTTCTTTTTGTCTTTAAACGTACATACAGGATGTACTTACAAAATGAACAAGTAATATAGAATAAAAAATATTCATTGCTTAACATATCTGGTAACAAAATATGAGGAGATTTAATATAAAATATATAGAAAAATATATAAAAAAGTTTTTTGAGGAAGGGGACACCTAAAAATGTAATGCCTAGTGAAAGTTGTATTTGCCCAACAGTCGTGAACCCTCATAATTTTAATTCCGTCGGAATCTTCTGATCTGTATGGATTTGAAAATTCTAATTTTGAAAAATTTACAAAAATTTCCTGTGTACCAACAAATTTTGTTGAATTTTTTGTAGTTAAAGTCTTTGGTAGTGAATGATAATAATATAAAATTAGAAAATTAAGATCAAAATTTGTTTTTCAGTTTGAGCTTTTATAAAATGTATCATGTTTGAAATTTATCTAACTCTGGTCGAAGAAACATGCCACTACTGTTTTAGTTGATAGCAAAAGAATGACACGTTCTTATGATTTAAGCTGAAGAAATGCCAAACTCGAAATGTTTAAAGTTTTTCAAAAAATGGGCAGTTAACACAATTCAAAAAAATGTTTATTGTACATTTTAAGAAAGTATTAACTTGAGCACATTTTTAAAAAATTTCTAATTCTATATTATTATTCACTAGCAGAAACTGTACCTACAAAAAATTCAACATAATTTTTTGGCCCATAGGAAATTTTTTTCAAATTTTCCAAAATTGGAATTTTCAAGTCCGTTAATAGAACATAAGATATTATCCGATCCAACTAGAATTTTGAGGGTTTACCTGTTGAGTCATTCCTAATATAGGGGCATAATTTCTGAAGTGTACCCACCTCGAAAATGAAAGTTGTCCGATCGGGCTAAAAATTGGCCCAATTGTAGTCCTATTAGATAGTACTCCTCACACCAAAAATTAATTAATTTTGATAATTATTTATCAAAGTGGAGGGGGTACAATTTTTGGGGTTTTCAAGCAAAGCCTTAGTTTCAAACGTTTGTAACTTTTGTCCTATTGCCTTAAACAAAATTTCACCTCAAATATTTTTGATAGATTTTTTCACAAACTTTCTGGTGGTGATAACGATTTTTGAAAAAAGTCAAAATTTGACCCGAATTTTTGAAAATCAAAAATAAATTTGACTTTTTTTCAAATACGGGCACTTTTTTTTCTTCAAAATATTTTTAAAAGAAAGCTGAGATTTTTTACTATAAGACCCCCAATTTTCAGAGTGGCAAATTAATTCGTCTTTGAGTAATAGAACGATACGTAAACAAGATGCCGTGATGGGGCGGGTGGCGCGCGATTTCCCCTAGTGCGCTCACGCCGAGGATCTTTGTGCAACGCTTTAGTGCCAGTTTTTCAAGTTAAGTAATATTATATAGTAATATTATGTGTCTTTCTGTTTGATTTTTTGGTGATAGTTTCAACAGTTGTTTTCTTTGCAGGCCTCTTTTGCGGTTTCTGTTTTTTGCCATTCGAGAAGATGTCGTATTTCTCAGAGGACGAAAACTTCTTGAGTTGAAGTTTTCCATTTTGAGTGGGAATGAAAGCGTGAAACTGTAATGTACCTGGTATAGTGACAGCTTTGTCAAATCTGGCTTTCAGTAATTCGGTGGCTAAGGCATGATTTTCTTTGCTGCTGAAAAAAATTTCGGTTTCCTTACAGTTACTCTTTGCCCACTGAAACAAAGCATGGGGAGTGAGTATGTGATTTTTCGGAGAACATTGTAAGCTTGAACGTGCTGCTGGTCTCTTTATATTCGCTCCTATACCATCACATGCACCCTTACCATTAGATATACCATGGAAGTGCCATTCAGCTTGGATACCAAAATCTTCTTCATGGGCTTGGAGATTAACAAAGCTACTCTTATTTTTAAAATGTTGCCCTGCACCATCAGTGAAATAGTAAATTTTCTTTGGCCTGAAATGAGTTTTCAAGTAATCTACTATTATCTTTTGATACTCGTGAACAGCCACCGTGTCGTGAGCTAAGTTATCAGATATGATTGCGATACTTACGTGCTTGAGCTCTCCATCTTTTTTATAATAAATCACCACAGTGAATATTGTAGCTTGGTCGTTATTCCAGTGGAATGATTGCGCTGCATTCTGAATTATGAAGGCGTAATTCTCAGCGAAATCGAAGCAAATAAAAAACTCCCCGGGCAATAAATTTTCCTTCAGGTTTTTGAAAAAAGATGATTGCTCCTTTGAAATAAAGTGATGAGTTTTTAATTTCAACAGCCTTTCACATAAATCATCTAGGAATTCATCAGTATCCATTACCAGAGTTTTCAGACTACATCGGTCGGTCTGTAACCAAATTTCCAATCTCACTTCATTTATACAATGTTCATCAAAAGCTTTTGTGATGTTATCTTTCAAGTTCGCAGTACGTGGACAGTTTTCACACTCTCTTAAATGACAGGAACTTGAAGAGTTAGGACATACAATAGCATCCAGACAGTCGTGATAATTTGTGAGCACCATGTCAGTATCCTCTGTTAAATGTTGAATATTTATTTCATTTAACATCAACTTGACATTCTCATGATGCACGCAAACGCACACATTATGAGTGCCACTGCTTCCTGCTAGAACACAATGACGAGGTCTGAGTTTTGTGAATTTCGAAATACTGATCTTCAGGCCTACGTTTTCTGACGTAAATTGAGCATATAACTCGTTGATATTACACAGAAGTAACCTTTTCTGAACATGTGAACGAGTTCCATCATCATTCTTGATCGACACAAAGTCTTTCATCCCTGGCATCATTCGACTGACCGTAATGCAGGCCTTGTTAATTTCACCCTGAAAATGCAGAGAGCAGTCATTCTTGTAGCATATAATATTACTTAACTTGAAAAACTGGCACTAAAGCGTTGCACAAAGATCCTCGGCGTGAGCGCACTAGGGTAAATCGCGCGCCACCCGCCCTATCACGGCATCTTCTTTACGTATCGTTCTATTACTCGAAGACGAATTAATTTGCCACTCTGAAAATTGGGGGTCTTATAGGAAAAAATCTCAGCTTTCTTTTAACAATATTTTGAAGAAAAAAAAAGTGCCCGTATTTGAAAAAAAGTCAAATTTATTTTTGATTTTCAAAAATTCGGGTCAAATTTTGACTTTTTTCAAAAATCGTTATCACCACCAGAAAGTTTGTGAAAAAATCTATCAAAAATATTTGAGGTGAAATTTTGTTTGAGGCAATAGGACAAAAGTTACAAACGTTTGAAACTAAGGCTTTGCTTGAAAAACCCAAAAATTGTACCCCCTCCACTTTGATAAATAATTATCAAAATCAATTAATTTTGAGTGTGAAGAGTACTATCTAATAGGACTACAATTGGGCCAATTTTCAGCCCGATCGGACAACTTTCATTTTCGAGGTGGGTACACTTCAGAAATTATGCCCCAAATTGTAGGTAAATTTGATCACTTGAAGCTTATTACATTCTCATTCTAATGAGAAGGTATTGGTTTTATGTAAAATTTGACATAGTCGGTTTTCATCAAATCTCCACGTTTTGAGACCCCCTGAGCTAGAAAAAAACGATTTTTACCAAGGTGTCTGTCTGTAGTCCGTCTGTCTGTCTGTAGCCACGATAACTTTCGAAAAAATGATCAGATTTGATTGAGCTTTGGCACACTTTTTTATGGCCGAAAAATAGAGAACGAGTTCGTTAAAATTTTGGATGAAAATTCAAAAAGTGAGCACATTTTGAAAATTTTTGAGACCACTTTTTTTGAAGATTTGAAAATTCTATGTACGGTTATTAGTAGTACGCAAAATGACGAACAAAATATTCTAATGACTTTTCGTGATAAAAAAAAAATTACTGGAGTTATAGCATTTTCAAAATTCCAAAAAACAAACGAAAATGAACATTTTAAGCCGAAAAACGCATGATATGAAAAAAAGTCAAGAGGAGAAAAACGTTGCCTCTTGAACATCCTATAATATTTTCATAACAACTTTTTGAATTTTTTGAAAAATAAAAAATTCAAATTTTGATCGCACAAAAAAATAATGAAAAATCTGCCCGCTGCGCGGGCCCATTTTCATCGCGCGCTCAATCTAATCTGATCATTTTTTCGAAAGTTATCGTGGCTACAGACAGACAGACAGACTGACAGACAGACAGACTACAGACTACAGACTACAGACTACAGACAGACAGACACCTTGGTAAAAATCGTTTTTTCTATCTCAGGGGGTCTCAAAACGTGGAGATTTGATGAAAACCGACTATGTCAAATTTTACATAAAACCAATACCTTCTCATTAGAATGAGAATGTAAAAATCAAAAATTCCATTTTGCTGTGAAAATATGCAAGATACGAGAAAAGATCATTCCACCAAAATTGTGCATCTAAAAAAGATCTACAAATTTCTTATCATTCATTTTTTGATATGACGCGTAGTTTTTGTTTTATTCGTAAAAAACAGCATTGAAAATAGAAAAATCAAATTTTTAGACGAATAACACGAGCTACGAAAAAAATGACAGGAACAAAATTTGTTCATCCAAAGAAGAGGTACAAATTTGTTATGAATCATGTTTCGATAGGATGCGTAGTTTTTGTTTTATTCGTGAAAATAACATTGACAGTAAAAAAAAACAAATTTTTGAAAAAACAATGCAAGGTACGAAAACAGATAAATGAACAAAAATTGTGCATTCAAAAAAGATTTACAAAGTTGCAATCCATTTTTGTTGTAAGAATATATTCAAAATGAAAAAATTAACGTTTTTGAAAAACGGTACAAGCTAAAATAAAATTTTAACTAATAAAATTTGTCGCCTAAATTATATCATTATTTTTCATTTAAAATCAAATATAAATTTAGTAATTTGTATATGAAGAACATATAACACGAAGCACAAAGTGCGCGCTCAGTGTATTTACCAAATCGCACGCCGTAAGTGCGTTCAAACTTTTTTGTTTCTATCATACGGTACAGAGAACCGAGCGTGGAACGCAAGGTTCAAATGATTTTCAAATCAAATATCGAGCGCGAAGCGCGAGTGTCTGGATGAGAATGTGTTCCTTAAGGTCGATAGAACCTTGAGTAAATAAAGTTCCTTTTCAGTCTAAAATAAAAACAAATTTAACAATCACTTAATATGTAGAGGTTTTGATAATTTTATAATATTTGCAAACAAACTTTTTCTTTTCATCGAAGTCGAACACGAAGTTGAAAAATCTAGAGAAACCGAGCGTAAAGCGCGATGTAGATACGTCCGAGCTCGTAGCGCGAGGTGAATACATAATCGAGCGCGAAGCGCGAGATAAATATATGATCGAGCGCGAAGCGCGAGATCTAACAGTTGCGCGCCCTAGGCGCGCTCAAACTTGCGAGCGAAGCGAGCCGCGCGCGAAGCGCGCGATGAGAATGTGCCCGCGAAGCGGGCAGATTTTTTTTTATTCAGCAGGTAGAGAGTGCTTTAAAGTAGAGGTAAACATTAAACTTGATTTTTTCTGTATTTGGATTATAAGCTATAGGAGCAACTACATAATTATATACATTTAAACATTATACATCCGATTTTTTATTATACTTAATGTTTATCTCTATTATCTTTACGTCATGACTTCAATGTCAACAATTTCAATAAACTAATACTTTCTATGAGAAATCGGTAACTAAAACTTTATGATTTATAAAATATTCATATCGGCGATTTTCCAATATTAGATTTCATTTTAATGTCCCTGAAAAATTATTCAATGTTCCTAGATTTTTTTAATATTATTATTTTATTATTTTTGTTGTCGCTTTTCCTCAATGCCAATTGGGTCATTTCTAAAAACTCGAAGGAAGGAATGTTGCTAAATTCACACACATAATTAAGAATTGAGTTTCAGATGAAGGACAATGACAAAGAATGTCACATTTGTGTGCATAACGAATATGTTAATTTTCTATAAAAAAACTGTTAAATTGAACCAAAAAATACAAATTTTAAACCAAGAAAGATTTCTCAATCATTAGAGAAAAAAAAATCTCATCCAAAATATTCAAGTCGTAAAGACGAATTTTGGAAAAAAAGTTGAATTTACAAGATCAATTTTCTAGCGAAAATGGAATAGCTACATTTTTAGTAAACAAAATTCATTTTCAACAAGAGAAAACAAATTTTCAACAAAATTTGTTCAATGTTTAACCAAAGAAATGAACTTTAACTAAAATGATGCATCTTCAAAAGAAATAAAAAAAAAATTAACCGAATAGTTGAACGATCAACCCAAAAAATGAATTTTCTTCCAAGAAAGACAAATTTTCCATAAAATAGATGAATTTTCAACTAAAAAAGATACAGTTTCAACAAAAAATAGAATAGTTTAATTTTCAGTTGGAGAAATAAGTTTTTAAGCAAATGAAATGAATTGTCAACAAAATAGTTCAAGTTTCAAGCAAACAGATGAATTTTTAACTAAAAAGATGAAATGACTACCAAAAAAAATTCGACAAAAAAATATAGTTAAATTTTTAGTTAAGCAAATTAATTTTCAATAAAAAACTAATTTTCAACCAAACAAATGAATTTTTAACCAAAAAGAATACTTTTTTATCAGAAAAATAATAATTTAAAACAAGATACATGAATTTTGAACCAAATATTTTAATTTTTAATGGAATCTTCAACCCATTAGTTGAATTTCCAACCAAAAAGTTTAATTTTCTATGAGAAAAAAAGACAAATTTTAAACAAAATAGATAAATTTTCAATTTAAATAAATAAATATTCAACAAAAAATAGAGTAGTTTAATTTTCAATTAGAGAAATAAGTTTTTCAGCAAATAAAATAAATTTTTAACGAAATACATAAATTTTCAACCAAACTAATGAGTTTTCAACCGAATATTTTAATTTTTAATGGAATTTTCAACCTAATAGTTGAATTATAAATCAAAAAGGTTAATCAGACACCAAGAAGATTAACATTCGATGACAAAAGACAAAGTTTCAACAAAGTACAGAAATTTTCAAACAAATAGTTGAATTTTCAACTGAAGAAGATTGATGTTCAAGTAAACATAAAATAGTTATGTAAATTTTCAGTTAAAAAATAATTAAACTTTTTTTTTAACAAAATAGTTAAATTTTGAACAAAAAGAAAAGATTTTTCACCTGAAATGATGAATCATTAACCAACAAAATGAATTTTTAACAAAGTATTTCCATTTTTAACTATACCCAGTGGGCACATAAACATGTTTAGGACACTTTTAAAAAGTCGGCTTTAGAACGTTCTTAGAACTAACTATATTCAGTTACAAGGTGCTGTACATTTCAAGTACGTTTTTGGAACATCGTGAAGTCGGCCAAGAAAAGACTGAAAAACGTTAAATTGTACTACAGATGTACGTAAGAAACCATGTTCGAAATACGTCCTAACGATGTCTATGTCAGGCCATTTTCTGTCCATAAAACATTCCGAAAGACGCTTCGTAGGGATATGTATAAAAAACGTGCGAATTTCGTACCCGGAACGTAATATAAAAACATTATAAAATTTTTTAAAATACAAAAATTTACATTCATATAATTGATCATTAATAGAATTAGAAAATCAAAATTCAATATTTATTCTGTGGATATTAAAACACCTATTCACATGTGTGTTTCATAATATATTTTTTGCCTCTTATAGAAAGTTAATATCGGGAAAGCGCTCAACGTTTTGTGGAATTGAAAAGTAATTTTTAAAAGCTTCCACGCTTGTAGATTTTTGAAACGTGCGGATTATGATCATTTTTACTCCGGACTTTTTTTCGTAAAAATGGACAGAATTGTCACTATTAGGAATTCATTTTTTAATGTAAAAGTATGCCACCTAATAAAATAACATTTATTTCGTTGCATAAGGAGAAATTAAATAATCTACAATATTGTTTACACTGCTCTTCATTCGGTATCAAGGCCGAAAACATTATGCAAATGAATAAATATTTCTAGTGTTTCAAAAACACCGTATTAATTTCTTTTCTTGCAAGTTCACTATGGGATGGGGTCAACTTTGCACGTAGCAACTTTGCACGTGCCCAACTGTGCACGTCGATGGCCAGATGGACAACTGTGCACGTCGTTGGTCAGATGAACAACTGTGCACGTGCCAACTGAGCACGTGCCATCTGTGCACGTGCAAAGTCGTCACTTGGACAACTGTGCACGTGCACAGATGGTACTTGGACAACTGTACACGTCGAAATTTCGACGTGCACAGATGGGCTCCTGTGGTCTTGGACGTGCACAGATGGACGT
>CAKNYM010052647.1:285488-305060 GCA_932195095.1 Andricus curvator
CTGTGCACGTTGAAATTTCGACGTGCACAATTGTCCAAGTACCATCTGTGCACGTACACAGTTGTCCAAGTGACAACTGTGCACGTCGAAATTTAGACGTGCACAGATGGGCTCCTGTGGACTTGGACGTGCACAGTTGTCACTTGCCCAACTGTGCACGTGCACAGATTTCCCTTGTCCAACTGTGCACATGCACAGATTTCCCTTGTCCAACTGTGCACATGCACAGATGTTCCTTGCCCAACTGTGCACGTGCACAGATGTTCCTTGTCCAACTGTGCACGTGCACAGATGTTCCTTGTCCAACTGTGCACGTGCACAGATGTCCCTTGCCCAACTGTACACGTGCACAGATGTCTCTTGTCCAACTGTGCACGCGCACAGATGTCACTTGGCCAACTGTGCACGTTTATGTCCATACGTAAGGGTTGATACGAGGGTGGTCCTTTATATCTACATATAATTATACGCCCGTACCTACGACTCGTTACAAAAACATTGCGCTTGTTTCAAAAAGGCCGTCAGTCCGCATTAGTCATGAAATGTACTATTTAATACTTTTATCTTATTAAGCTTCTTTGAGTCTCCCAGTGGGTCTAACTACTAACTACCGTGCCTACTCGGTAGGTATTTATTTTTTTCAAGTTACTTGTCTGTCTTTGATTTTACAAAATCGTTTATTTATTTGATGTATTTTCTTATGATGTAACAAAAAGTGAAGTTGAAAAAAAAAATTTCAATAACTTTTATCAAAGTTTTACTGTTGTTCATGGGATGATGTGTAATGACGGGTTACACATTTGTCTTAGTCATTGGTTAGTGAAATATGAAGGTTTATTTATTTGTGTGGTACACATTTTTTTTCTTCAAATTTTCTTCGTCTTACCCTCCAGATTTGTTCAAATGCCAAAAAAAGTAAGCACGTATTTTTTTTTAATTTTAAAATCTATTGATTTCCAGGGGTTGTTCAAAGCCCATAAAGTTTCACGTGTATTTCCTCTGGAAAAAGGCCTTTTTGGAAATTTTTGATAGAATCGTTAATATTAGATTATCTTACTGCATCTAGCACGATTTTCTTGAAAATTACATATTTGCTGAATTCTTTTTAAATTCAACCCCCATAAGCAATTTTTATAGGGTCTCGAAAAAAACTCCATAAGTGCAAAAATGAGGTATTATGTCCCGTGTGAAAAAAAGTTCCCTTGCTCAAGCACGGGTCAAAAATAGGTCAAAAATGTTTGAAGTTCGACGGATTCCAGAGTTTAACTTGCATAAAAACAAATTAAACCTTGCTCATTCTCCCTATTCATCATTTCACATAAATTGGCCTAGTTCTAAGTGTTTTTTCGAACCAAAATTCATAATTGGTTCCAAACATCGAAACCGTACCCATCACTCCAAAGGTAAGTTTCAGAAACCTATTAAAATTGGTTTAAATCGACATTTGCTAGCTGAAAAATATTTTTCAGCCTAAAGTTCGATTGTTGGATAATAAACTTTCTTAGATTATAGCCAGAAAATTTATAATTCTAAAGAACAAATTGGAGAAAGAGTTTGGACATGTGCAAAATTTTGAAAATCCCGTGAGCCTGGGGCCGACGCGAAAACGCGAAAAACTAGGCCGACCCTACCCAATGTCACTTTACACACACTCACTTTCGACGAATTCATAGATTTCCATGAATTCGAGGAATCCATTTAATTAAAAAAAATCATAGAATTAAAGGAATACAGATAATTCAAGGGAATCAGAGAATTCGAGGCATTCAGAAAATTCAAGGAATTCAGAGAATTCAAGGAATTTAGAGAATTCAGGGAATAGCAAATAGATCATTTGCTTCCTTAAAGAAGAAGGATTAAATATTTTAATAAAATTGTAAATCTCAATTTTTCCAATATTATAACTGATTAAAATTTTCTTAATCTTCAATAAAATATATTAATATTATAGAACAATGGATTTGTTTCGTGTCAAGGAATATTCTGTTTGCATGCATTAACTGTGAATTATGATAATGAAAAAAAGTTTGAAATATAAAAAACAATTTTCCAAGTAGTAAAAACGTGCCAAAAAATGCAATTATTATTTTTTGAAATCCTTGTGTCTGATTTAAGTTATTATTGGTAAAAATAAACCGTACGAATTTTATCAATTTATCTGCAACTATTCTCAAGTTATCGTGTTCACAAAAAAGTGTAGCATCAACACACAGACACACAAAATTTAAATATCTAATACAAGCTTCAGAACATTGTATTAGACATTTATCAACTGACGAAAGTTAAATTAAATGAATTAAAGTTTTTTCGAAAATGTAACTATTACAAAGCTTTCTCTCTCAGGAAGCAAAATAAATTTAAAGAAATGTTTTCTTATATTTATAATAATTTCGAATTTTAACTGTTGAAAATTTATTATACGTAGATATAAAGGATCACCCTCGTATAAACCCTTACGTAAGGACATAAACGTGCACAGTTGGGCAAGTTACATCTGTGCACGTGCACAGTTAGGCAAGTGACATCTGTGCACGTGTACAGTTGGGTAAGTGACATCTGTGCACGTGCACAGTTGGGCAAGGGACATCTGTGCACGTACACAGTTGGGCAAGTGACAACTGTGCACGTGCACAGTTAGGAAAGTGGCATCTGTGCACGTCCAAGTCCACAGGAGCCCATCTGTGCACGTCTAAATTTCGACGTGCACAGTTTGCACTTGGACAACTGTGCACGTGCACAGATGGTACTTGGCCAACTGTGCACGTCAAAATTTCAACGTGCACAGTTGTCACTTGGACAACTGTGCACGTGCACAGATGGTACTTGGACAACTGTACACGTCGAAATTTCGACGTGCACAGATGGGCTCCTGTGGTCTTGGACGTGCACAGATGGACGTGCACAGTTGTCCGTCCGGCCATCGACGTGCACAGTTGGGCACGTGCAAAGTTGCTACGTGCAAAGTTGTCCGTCACCCGTTCACTATGACAGAAGGACGTTCCAAAAATGTCCCAAAACCGTTCCAGCTAAAATTTAAATATATAATTATTTAATTCAATATTGGATAATAGAATTGAATATCTCATTATTTAATTCTAAATTTTATTTATCTAGCTCGACCCATTAGAGAAGAACGTTCCAAAAAGGTTCTAAAAACGTTACAGTTGGATGACGAGAATAATTCTTCTGAAGAAATGTATATTACACCCAATCTAATAGTGCGAATTTTGCTGGTTTAAGAAATTGAAAACTTTATAATATTATTCAGTTTTCGAGTTCCTCGAAGAACTATATTTTGATGTGACATTGCCGAAAAAGACAGCGACTTAAAAAATAAAGTTATACCGGTAAATAATGCCTCGAAAATGTTATCTATATCTAGTAACGAGGGTTACTTCTTGCCACACCATTGTGTGATAAAGGAAAACAGCTCGAGCACTAAATTACGAGTTGTTTTTAACGCCTCTCAACGCACCGACAAAGGGGGGTCCTTGAATAAATTTCTGCATTCAGGGCCCAAGCTACAGACTGAATTGGCGGATGTCATCCTACCATGGAGGATGTATTCAGTCGTCTTCACCGCGGACATAGAGAAGATGTTGCGGCGGATTTGGATCCATCCAGAGGATCAAACCTTCCAAAAAATACTGTGGAGAGAAAGTGTCGACCAGGAGGTTCGAGCTTATTACTGGAAACCCGTCACTTTCGGTTTTACATCTTTACCGTATTTAGCGATACGTACTCTACTTCAGTTAGCGGAGGATGAGGGTGATAATTACCCCCTCGATACTGAGATTCTACGAAAAGAGATATACGTCGATGACGTACTCTTAGGGGCAGATGACGTCAGCACAGACCAAGAAAAGCGCAGACAGGTAGACTTGCTGCTGCAAGCGGGAGGTTTCACACTGAAAAAGTGGGTGTCAAATGTAGAGGAGCTTCTACAGGGTGTTCCCACTGAACATCGAGAGGACGCTACCTCTTTCCTACTCAACCAGGATCCATATTTTCGTGCCCTTGGGATTTTATGGCAGCCTTCTTCTGATTGCCTACGTTTTCAGATCGACTCATTATGTATTCATGCAGAGTCTATGGGCTCTCAAGGAAGGTTGGGATGAACAACTTCCAGCTGAATACGTCCCTAATTGGTCGAAGTTCAGAAATAAGCTGCCTGATCTCTCCACTCTAGCCATTCCCCGTTGGCTAGGCTATACATCTGGTACCTACTGTGAACTTCATGGTTTCGGAGATGCCTCGGAGAAGGCAATAGGAGCCGTGGTGCACCTTTGCGTCACACCACCTTCAAACCTAACTCGCGTGACTCTTGTCACGGCTAAGACAAAGGTAGCTAGACTGAAGGAGACCTCAATTCCTAGGCTGGAATTGTGTGCCACTGTCTTGCTAGTGAGATTGGTATCTCATGTCCGAACGGTCTTGAGTCTCTCTGCTTCTGTACCGATACATCTATGGTCCGATTCTGAGAATACTCTGGACTGGATTCGAGGACACCCTCTTCGATGGAAGACGTATATCTCCAATAGGGTTTAAGAAATCCAGCGTATTCTGCCAGAGGCGTTTTGGCATCATGTATGTACCTGGAATAGATAATCCTGGGGATTACGCGTCAAGGGGTATAACACCTTTTCGAATGGAACCACCTTCGTAGGAGCTGATCGACAGCTGCGCAAACTATTTTCACAGGAATCAGCTGTGTCTGATAAGGTCGCTCGTTATGTTGCTGACAACCATACAATTTGGAAATTTAATCCACCTGCCGCTCCACACTTTGGAGCATTATGGGAAGCAGCGGTACGATCGGTGAAACACCATCTCCGCCGTGTGATCGCAGATACTACTCTAACTTTTAAGGAGATGTCAACTTTTCTTGCTTAAGTGGAGGCGTGTCTCAATTCAAGGCCAATCCAGTCTTTAAAGGAGGATCCCAACGATTTAGTCGCTCGGACTCATCAACACTTTCTCATCGGCTCTTCGATCTTCACAATACCTGAACCTACATTAGTAAATGAAAGGCTGACACTTAGAGAGCGTTGGCAACTCTTAACTCAGATGTACTAAACCTTTTGGAAAAGATGGTCGTCGGAATACTTACATGAACTGCAAGCTTGTCCTAAATGGCAGAAGCCAACACCTCCGGTTAAAAACGGAGATCTAGTATTGGTTCTGCAAGAGAAAATTCCTCCTAAAAAAGTGACCTCTGGCTCGGGTGATTCAGGTACATTCGGGCGCAGATGGTCATTTTCGTTCTGTAACTCTCAAGACGGCAAGTGGTCTCTTACAAAGACCAGTTGTGAAAATTGTTTCGCTACCAGTTTCTGTTTCAGATTCTACCGATGCTGCGCCATTGCAAACTTAGCAGGGTGGGCGCATTTCCAACCGATTTCATGGGTTGGACACATCGTTCCAGGTCCAAGATGGACAATTCTCTTCTTTTTCAGATGATTCGTGAACACATCACGAAGGTGGGCGGAAATGTTGGAGATATTTCGATCACATAGTTCTCATTCTATGTTTTCTGTCGTGGTCGCGCGTGATCTCGGACCGCGTACGGCCCTGGTGTTTCTGTACACTCACTCTTTTGGGTGACCAAGTACTTGGAGGGGTGGGCGGACAGTCAGTACTGCTCAGTGCACTGTCCGAGTCACTTTTATGTACGAGCGTTACCCTTCCCTGAAGTTTTTCGTTACAAAATGTGTTTCTTTTATAATTAATCAGTAACAGTACTAACTGTGTCGCCTGCTACTGATTATACTATACTAACTTTGCTAGGTATCTATTTTCACGTTGAAAATAGGTGCAATAAACTTTTCCTTGTGTCTGTGATAAATGTAGCATTATTTTTCACCCCTTCCCTCCTAACTTCACCGTCGGATCAATTTTTCTAGTTTGAATTGCAAACAATATCAAAGGATTTTAAAGACTACAAGGAATTTTAAAGGATTTCATAGAATTTCTAGTGAACTGTAGGGAGTAAATGAATTGGAATTAAATTTTAATGGACTTCTAGGGATTTCTATGGTTTTAATGGGATTTTATGGAATCTCAGAGGATTTCAAAGATTTAAACATTTTTAAAGGAATTTAAACAACATTGAACACTTTAAGATGTTGTACTAGATTTCACAAGATGTAAGAAATTTTAAAAGATTTTAAAGAATAGAGTGTATTTTCATCAATGTCGAGGAATTTAATCAGATTTCAAAGAATATTATGGGATTGTCAATGTGGCCGCTGGACCGGAAATGATAGAGAATTTATTTTTTGATAATTTGAAAGATCACAAATTTTATATCAAATGACTTAATGAAATTAAAAATAAGTTTGCTTTGAAATTGTTCAAAATGTTAATTTTAATTGTTAACTTTTTTGAACATGAAATAATTCAGTTTACAATGTGTAATTCTAAAATATTCCACATTACAGATTTTCCATTTTAGGTGTTTATTTTCAATCCTACATTTGCAATTTAAAGAATTTAAAAATTCAAGACGATTCTGAAACTGTTCAAACTTCGAAAATTTACAGCTTTTGACGTTAAAAATTGAACTATTTAAATTCGAAAGTTTTAGTAGATAAACAGATGTAAACGTCCGATTGAAACCATATCAACTATTTTCAATTTTAAACAATCTTCAAATTATTAAATTAATAATTGAACGCTTTTTTAAAATTTCAAATCGTATTCACATATTGTTTCAATGAAGAATATTCCATTTTTAACATATAGAATTTGAAAGTTTTTAATTTTAAAAAACAACATTTTTAATATTTAGAAAAATTTGTTTAGCCATAACATTTAGAATTTAACTTCTTATTTAAAAAGTGTTCACTTTAAACAATTTTTTAAATGTTTCTGAATTTATAATATAAAATTGTGTAGTTTAACGACATTTGAATAAAAAGTGTTCAATAAAAAAGGTTGAAAGCTTCCATTTTATACTTGTAAATTATTTAGCGTTAGAATAAAAAACTTCTGAATTAAAAATGTTTCAAGCTTTAAATGAAAAAATGTTTAATTCAAAAGAGAGTACAGCTTGAGTTTTTTAATTTGCAGTTTAGTTTTGATTACTTTATATGAACAAATTTTCAGCCTTTAGAGATAAAATTTGTTTTATTTCAATCAATGATCGTGAAAAATTTTAGCGAACCGAGAAATGAACAAGAATCTTTTTCCTTGACTAATACGGCTACCCTGATTTTAGAAAACTTCAAGAGAATAAACAATTTTTCATGAATTTCAAATGATTTCTTGACATTTCAGAAATTTAAAAGATTTCGAAGATTTGAAGGAATTTTACCTCTCCTTAGGGATCGTGGGACCTTGTAGCTGGTGGGAGGGCTTGAGGGTCTCATCGGATTATAGATCTGGAATAGGTAAACGGACTCTAGTCTATGGGGCCTAAACTAAGGAGTGATCCTTCCAGGGGGTAATAGCAAAGCCTCCTGGAATATCGAAGGTAGGAGTTCTCATACTCCCAAGCTACGATGTGATCGCCGTGTCAGGGGCTGAATGGCACCAGGGTTAACAAATTCTTGAACCTTCGGGCCTGACCCCTCATTAGAGGCGGACAAGCTGGGGTCACAAAGGAGGTGTCTTAACAGAGACTTTGGGACGCCAGGTTGAATCTTATAGTATGTAGAGCAAAACACGAAAAATAAAACCATACAAAAACAATGAGGGGCCAGTGAGGGGTGGAAGGCATCCTATACGTATGTTCTAGAGTTGCTGCGGAAACTAAACCTGGAGCAATTTCTCAGGCCTGTTCTATACGCAAGAGGAAGAAGTACTCTAGAGAAACTCCCTCAAACAGGGAGCTGAAACGGCAAAAAGCCCTGGATACACATGGCCTCATTTTCGCGCAGATGGCTAACAACGCCTTGGTGAGATTTGTCGTTGCGTCGGGTTATCCTGAAGCCTGTCTAACTCTCGAGGAGTTGGAAATGTTGAGGAAAAAAATCTCTCAAGAGATTGACGCGTTACCTCGCGAGGCTCGCGCCCCCAGATTCAACGATATCTTTATCAGGTCAGGTGCCACCGTAATGGAGGCCGCAAACATCTGGTCGTGGGACTGGATAGTGGAGAGAACTCCAACTTTTAGGCTCAAGTAGGGACTAAACCTGGAGTGTAAGGGTACGTAGTTTCCGCAAAGGTACCGCAGAGTACCGTACTGATTCCCAGCACCCCCGAGGATCCGTCGACCATTCTGAGGCGCCTGAGCTTCCAACAACCGACTCTACGAACCGATTCGTGGAAGGTGTATTTCGACAGGCAGGGATCCAGGCCGAAGGAGAGGCTAGATTCTAGTTGCTGGTCTTCCGGAATTCTCAATCAGAGCCCTTGCGGCTCTGGATTACTGACCCTATCTAGGGACAACTAGGGTCACCTTCCGTGGGACCCAACTGGGATCCGTAGGAGGACCAGAAGCTTTCAGAGGTGCCTTTCAATGGCTGAGACGGGAACCCTCATAATGAAGATTAATTTGCACGACAGCAAAGGCGCCTAGGTGGTTCTAGACAGGCGCATGTCAGTGGTGCAGACAGGCATTGCCCTAATTCAAGAATTCTGGTTATACAGGGAAAGGATTAGTGGCTTGTCAGGTTGTGGCTCCATATATAAGGGGCCGCGCGAAAAAACACCAAGGGCATGCATAGCCGTCAAGGGTATGGATGCGATCTTGGTGCCTAAGCTCTGCTCCAGGGATCTCACCGTTATTGAGGTGAGATTCACAGGCAGAAGCGGAGTAAGGCTAGAGGTGTTCATCACCTCCCAAAGAGGTGGAGACTCTAATTCAGCACTGCCAGGAGAATAGGATTCTTCTGCTTTTGAGCTGTGATGCAAACTCCCACCATACGGTGTGGGGGAGCACAAACATCAATGGCAGATGGAGAGATTTAATCGAATACCTAGCGAGCACTGAGCTGGAGATTCTGAATCGGGGTGATACTCCCACATTCCAGATTGAAAACAGGAGTGAGGTTCTTGATTTAACTCCATGCTTTTAACTCCAAAACCAGTTCTCGTCAGATCACTGAAGTTAAGCAGCGTTGGGCGCGGTTAGTACTTGGATGGGTGACCATTCGAGAAAACTGAGTGCTGTTGGCACATCGTGGGTGTGGTGAGTCTCCACAAGATCCTGGCAAAAAACTCGGATGCTCGCCTCGGTCTAACAAGGCTCGATAATGGTGAGTGTGCCGAATATTAAGAAGCAACGCTGAAATTTCGCCGCCGAGGTAGTTGATAATAAGAAGGATCACCAGAGGATCACCAGAGGCGGATGGCCGCTATCCAGCGCTTTTATAAAAAGGCATGGATTTCGTCGTCCCTCCACTGACAAAACTATTTAGGGAAAGCATTGCCCTAAAACACATGCCATCGGTATGGAAGGATGGCAGAGTGGCCTTTATTTCTAAACCTGGGAAGGAGGGTTACACTTCTGCAAAAGATTTCCGGCCGATCAGCATAACGTCTTTCATCCTGAAGACGTTGGAGAAGCCGGTCGAGAGATGTGTTAGGGATGTTGAGCTTTTAGCCTCCCTGCTGCACAAAGGGCAGCACGCCTTTCAGGCAGGCTGCTCGGTAGAAACTGCGCTGCATGCTGTCGTGGCAAAATTGGTGCAGCAGCTGAAACAGTAGGGGTGTGTTGTAGACACCTGCTTGGATATGGAGAGTAAAAAATTTCAAGATGGTTTCACGTACCAGTTTAAAATTACTGTAATTGCAATTCAACTTAAAAGTAGCCTTTTTGGAACTCTAATAAGAAATTCAATCATTCTTTTTCAATTTCCGAAATCGAGAGTGCTTAAAAGCTTCGATTTCTTCAGAAATAAGACAATTTCGTTATGATTACTGGCCATATCAATATCAAATTATAATTAGAATATAAAAAAAGAGGTTTTTTGATCCAAAAAAAAAGGGGGGGGGATTAAAGAAATAAAATAAAATTTTCAATTCTTAAAACAAGAAATATTTTGTAATACATAAACAAACAAAGAAGTGTTGAATTTTTATTAATTTTGTTTTTTTCTCCTGGATCGAGAGTGCTTAAAAGCTTCGATTTCATAGAAATAAGACAAATATTATATCCCTTTAGAAATTAATTTTCCAGAATGTATCAACCGGTTTTACAAATAAGAGCGAAAGGGAAATTACAGAATTTTGCCCATATTGGACCCTTAGGTACAAGCGCATTCTAGGCGACGTTGTCGGGTTTATAGCTATGGCCTCTCCTCAAAAATGTTAAAGTTTCGTATTACAGTATTACAGAATCTGGTAAACTCGAAAAAACGTGTTAGTCTCTTGGCGGTCTCAGACGTGAAGGGTCATTCTCGAACCCAATAATAAAAATTTCTCCTAATTCTTAAAATATTTTAAATGTTGTTTTCATGAAAATTATTTAAAGGGAAAAAAATGTGTCTTAAATTGTGTCAATGTTTCAAAGTTATATTATGTGATTACTTAGTGTCGTCCGAACCAAGCCTCCATCTACGCAGATGTAACCATAATAATACATAGGAATGGAAGTATTGGAGGAAAGGGAGATGGAAGGAAAATTACGAAGGATAAGTTTTTTGAAAATTATTTAGTTGATTCATAAATATTGATACAAATTCGTTATCAATTTAATGATTTTTGATTTTCTGACTCAGTTTTGGCCCCTATCCGTGGCCGGAATATTATTATTAAAAATTAATTTAAAAACAAAATTTGTTTGCGGTTTGAAAAATAAAATTAAATAAGTTTCAACCCCTATCCGCGGTTGAAATTGCATTATGTTTAAACTGCAAAATTTACAAACATAGCAATTTTTGAAAAAAATTACACATTATAATTAATTTAGGTCATTTAAACCGTTAAATGCATAAATTATAAAGTGTATTGTCTAAGGCAGGACTGATTCATATAGCCTTACTGATGAGTCCGATGAGTCAGTCCAGGACGAAACAAAAATAATCCAAAATTTAATTTAATTTAAAAAGAAAAATTATATAATTCTTAAAAATTGATTGCAGAACAAAAATAAATACTAACGACCCTAATGCCAATAGAAAAAATCTTCTTTACAAACTCAGCAATACTCCTCCAGAAGTGATCTGTTGAGAGGTGTGGCGTGCCAAACCAACTGGCAACCTGGATAGGAAGCATGCTACGCCGGAGGAGAATCGAAACCAGATGGGGGCGAAGGTCTTGTCAGGGGAATAGCGCCACGCTGGTGCCGACAAGGGGCTGTCCTGTCAACCCTCCTGTGGTGCATTGTAGTGGACGGTCTCCTTCGTAGGCTACATAAACAGGGGTATTACATCCAGGGCTACGCGGATGACTTTGTAATCCTAGTCAGAAGGGCTCATTTGGAAAAGTTGATAAGTCTTACAAGGTCGGCGCTGCGCTTCGTAGAGCTCTAGTGCGATAGCTCAGGGCTCTCGGTAAATACGTAAAAAACCAGCCTGGTTATTTTCACGAGAAATTACAAAGTGCCGAAAGTTGACGCTCCTATATTTTGCAGCGGGAGGCTGACGATTTCAGTTTCGGTTAAATATCTAAGAGTAATCCTAGATAGCAAACTGAACTGGGTGAAGCACCTGGAGACCCAATTCAGGAAGTTTGTCCTGACTTTTTGAATGTGCAAAAGAGCCTTTGGGTTGACGAGGGGTCTAGGGTCGAAAATTCTTGCATTAATCTACTCTGCTGTCTTTAAACCAAGGCTCCCATGTGCGGCCGTGGTTTGGTGGTCACGGGCGGAACTTGAAACGATGCAGGACAGGCTTCGACGATTACAAACGCTAGCATTTAGGGGTTTGACGGCAGCAATAAGGTCTACGCCTATAGTGGCGATAGATTGTGTAGGATTTCAAAGATTCCAACAGATTTCACCAGATTTAAGGGATTCCAATGGATTTAAAAAAAAAAGTTATAAAATTTAAAGGGATTTATACGGATTTTAAGGGATGTAAGAAGACTGACGAATTTGCTAGGCATTTTTAGAGAATCTAAATAATAGATTTCAGGATTCATACCCTCGATGTAATACTTATCAATAAAGTAACATACAATTTTTTAGATTTACTGTACTAGGTAATACAGTTAGCACTAGATTGCGCTGACAAACAACTGATTATAATAAAATCGTTACCCCCCTTACCCCCACCCCCATAAGACTGCGTAATTTATGCACGGCTACTTTCCAGTTCGCCTTTACTCTATCTAAGAACCCTCAAGTTTCCGATTCAAGTGCCCTCTCAAGAAGAAGAGACTTTCCACCAAATTTCCCATTAAACAGTTTCCTTTATTCAAAGAATATGATAATCCTTGCGGGTTCTATTTTCTTCACCTTAGCATGTTTTCTTAGTTCTGTTGGTGAGTAGAATAATAAAATATTAAATCTATATAATTTGAAGTTTGTTTTTAATTGCAGTAGATATATTTATTTCCTATATAAATACTTTATAAACCGCGCATTTTTCCAGCTTAAACATTTGGATATTCAGGCAGATTATCTATAAGATGTTCGAACTTAGTATTTAAATCTTAAAAATTTTCAAACCTTTTCTCTCCTAATATATGTATACGTCTGCATGAAACGGGTCCTTATATGGTCGGTATGGTGTAACGTGCAGGTCATACAGCCGGATAAATTCTCGGCATTTTAGTTCCAAGATGAACTCTTTCGGTTGAAAACCCCATCTAAATTTGGCGAGTGCCATGAGCGCACTTGTTATACTTTTTCTTCAAACATAAAATATGTCCAATTCCGGTTGCTTCGGGACATTATTATAGTGCCAAAAGGTTCAGTGTTGGTCCTGGTATTATCTATTCCTTAAATCCGATAACAATAATTTTCACCCTGAGTTAGAAAAACACGAATATCTTCTAAACTATAACTGGCCACGAGGGACGGTTCTAGTTTGATTACAATTCTAATACCTATAATAATAATTATAATTAATTATAATTATTATAATCATAATTTTAAATAATTATAATAATTCTCTGCATAAAATTATGAAAATCTCAGTTTTCGATAGTAGGTAAAACATGTTTTGAAAAAGGCCTTGCCCGTCTCCTTAATCTAAAAATTCGTATTTGCTGATCCGTAGGTGATAATATTCATGTTTCATGGACAACTGTTCTCAACAAACATTGAAAGCTACATAATAACAACACAATTCTTTATTCTTGAAGTCTTATTATAAATATTTTTACACTTGAAATAGTTGAATTTGAAATTGTCTAACTACGATTGTTCAAACAATTCGAATAATTTCTATATTCAACCGTTTAAATATTTAACATGTAAAAAAGTTCATTCGGTCAATTTTTCTATTGTTTTCAACTTCTTTTCTTCATTTGAACTAACTTCAGTTCAGGGCCTAAAATTTTGCCTAGTATTAAAAATGAAATTCAATGTCCAAATCCGAACTGAATTATAATGGAGCTCAAGAAGAAAATCAATCTATTTTTTATTATGCTAATTCTTTTTGGTTGAATAGTCTACTATTATATTTTTGGTTAGAAATTAATCTTTTTTGGTTAAAATTTTTATTATTTGGTTGAAAATTCAATTACTTTGATAAAAATGCAACAATTTTGTTATGAATAATGTATACCGACAACTCCAACATCCTTTATTTAATTTATCATTTTAGTTAAAAATGTATCTCTGTTGGTAACAAACTCAACTATTTTCCTACAAATGCGTTCTTTTTTTGGTTGAATTCGACTGTTATTCATCTAAAATTCAAAAATTTGTTGGTTCAAACATTAACTATTACATTTGACGTTGAAAACGAATTTGTTTGGTTGGAACTTTAACTATTCCATTTTTGGTTCAAAATTTTTCTTTTTTAGTTGAAAATTCAACTACTTGGTTAAATTTTCAACTATTTTGTTAGAAATGGATTTTTTTGGTTGAAGGCTGATCATTTTTAGTTAAAAATTCAGGTACTAGGTTTAAAGTTTAACTAATTTGTTTATATTTATTATTTTTTGGTTGAAGATTGACCATTTTAGTTCAAATTTTATCTCTTTTGGCAACAAATTAAACTATTTTGTTAAAAATGCGTTTTTTATGATTGAATTCAACTGTTATTGATCTAAAATGAAAATATTCTTTGGTTGAAACAACAACTATTACATTTTTCGTTGAGAATTTATCCCCGTTTTTCATTTATATTTTTTTCCCCAATTAAAAAAACAAAAAACATTTTTTTCAACCATTTTTTTGTTTTGAAATGTATCTTAAAACAAGTAAACTGAGATTTCAAAAAGTTAAATCGGTTAATTAGAACCCAAGATACGTCATTCAAATAAAAAGTTGACCAAAAACTCGAAGTCCCATAGCGTCACCATTTTTTTAGAATTTTCGAAAAATATTTTGTGCGATTTTTTTTTACCACCAAGCAATCATATATACTGAATTACAGCCAAATCCCATGCAGACACGAAAATTTCCGTGACGAGTTGACGTGGATTCCACCACCTGCGATTCACCACGGAAAGTTTACGTCAGTTTACTTCAGTTTTTACCTCAGTGACCTTCGCGTTTACCCTGCTTGACCGATTACCTGCAACATTTCGTACCCTCAGTTTTTTGTGTGTAGTTCAAATTCATATTTTAAGTAGGTAACATATTCATCCATTTCGGCTTTTTCTTTCAGAATTAAGTTCACATGCCAGTAGTAGTAATCATGATAATGCCAGAGAACTGTCTCCATCTCGGACTGCAGCTCCTCAGGCTCCACCTGTTCGTTTCTTCGAAAGAAGAAGGGGTCAACGCCAATTATTAGAAGGATATTATCATTTAGCAATACAAAGAAAATGGATCATTGGAGTAGTCGACAATGAAGACAATAAACTTCGTAAAATGTTTAAAACGGATGACTATAAGGAGCAACCGGTTGCGTTATTAGTGGAAGATGTATATCTAACACTTCACCTAAGTCAGTTTCAAATTCACGAAATACCTTTCGGCGATGTGCTTCCTATCCCAGAACTGGATATCAAAATTTCATCGTTTGTATTTCATTTTGGTTAAATTATGATTGAAACTATACTGATGTGTTCATTTTTTAGGATGAGTCTCACGTTATTGAAGAACATATTTTATTATTCAAAACGTTTTTTCAAGTACGTCATTACTTTGAATTTTATTAATTCTGAGATGTTTCGGTCATAACGAGCCACTTAGTGAAATGTTGTCACAGAACAAAACTGAGGGTACGAAATGTTGCAGGTAATCGGTCAAGCAGGCTAAACGCGAGGTTGGTAAACCAAACTGAGGTAAAGTATCCCTGGTGAATCGCAGATATCTCCGGCGGAAGCTGCTAGAGGCAGCACGTTACAGGCCTATAATCACGGAAAGTTTACGTCAGTTTGTACTAATCAGCTGACTATTACCTTGCTTAAACGATTACCTGCAACGTTTCGTACCCCCAGTCTCTTCTGTGCGTGACTACCATGTGACCATCAATATTTTTTAATAATGTGATGATTTTAGAGTAAAAGACAGACACTTCTGATAAAATATATATCAATAAATCTATCTTTTTCGAAATCTTATGTATTGCCTTATTTATTTATTATATTCTTCCCGAGGGATTCATTACCAAGATGTTCCTGGTACACTCACGAAATATTCCCATATATTCTATCAATATTCCCAGATATTCTTGATATTCTTTATATTCCCAAATATTTCCTAATATTCCTACATATACCGAAGTATTTCTAAATATTCACAAATAATCTGAAATATTATATTCCCCAATTCCCCGATTCCTTCCCATCCATTCACCGATTGTATTTGTATAGCTTTTTATCTGGTGCCTTTGCCCAGTGATCCCAACTTTGGCAATTATAAAAATTAAAATAAATAATTATTATGAATTGCACATCCATATAAGAAATTACGCAATTGTGATTCAAGATGAGAAATACTATATAATAATGCGTATATTCATTGAATGATAGCTTATTTTAAAAAGGCGAATTCTTAACAAAATACATAAATTTTTAACCAAATAGTTGAATTTCCTGCCAAGAAGATTAATTTTTTACCAGAAAAACAAAGCAAAAGATTCAAATACGCTAACTTCGAATTTTTTTTTTTCAAATGGAAAAATACGTACCTCCTAAGTTCCTCTAAAAAACAACATATTTTGTCCTCGAGAGATTCTGTGACTTCAAACACCCCCATGAAGTTGGCCCCCCGAAGTTCACATTTTTTAAATTTTATTTTTACATACGTTTGTACGTCGTTTGTACTGTTTGTACATTTCATATTTTCGTTTGTACCCTCTTGGTTACCCAGATAGAGACAAATCAAAATTTCGTGCCTGCCCCCCGAAACTTGAATTTTCCAAATTTTCTTTTTGCATACGTTTGTACGTCGTTTGTACCGTTTGTACATTTCATATTCTTGTTTGTACCCTTTTGGTTGCCCAGATAGAGACAAATCAAAATTTCGTGCCTGCCCCCCGAAATTTGAATTTTTTAAATTTTCTTGTTGCATACGTTTGTACGTCGTTTGTACTGTTTGTACATCTCATTTTCTATCTATTTTACATGGAGAATCTTTAGACCTATTTCCGTTAAGAGTACTAGGGGTAGATTTTTGGGATTTTTAAATATTATCGTGTGGTTGGAAGCATATTTTGGACTTTTCTGAAGGTCATTTTGGTGAATATTATCAAATGAAAAATTTATTTCCTGTTTTACGTAAAGAATCTCTGGACCTGTTTCGTTATGAATGCTTGGGGTGGATTTTTGGGATTTTAGAAATATATTATTTGGTTGCAAGCATACTTTGAATTTTTTTGAAAGTCAATTTGTGACCGTTATTAACTAGAAAATTTATTGTATGTTTTACGTGGAGAATCTTTGGATCTGTTTGTTTAATAATACTAAGGGTCGCTTTTTGGATTTTTTAATATTACTATTTGCTTGCAAGCATACCTCGCACTTTTCTGAATCTCAGTTTTGTGATTATTTTCAGTTTGGAAATTTATTGGCATTTTCACATGGAAAATCTTTGGACCTGTTACATTAATAATATTAGGGGTGGATCTCTTGGGCTAACTTAATAATATTATAGGGTTAAAAATATAACCTGGAAATTCCTAAATGTGACTAGATTGAAATTTTAAAATTTCTTAACTGTTTTCCATGGAGGATGTGCCAAGCTGTTTCGTTAAAAGTACTAGGGATGGATTTTTGGGATTTCTGTATCTGCGCAACCAAGAGGGTACAAATGAAAACGTTGGATGTACAAACAGTGAAAACGACGTACAAACGTATGCAAACAGAAAATTTGACAAATTCAAATTTCGGGGTGCAGGCGCGAAATTTTGATTTGTCTCTATCTGGGAAACCAAGAGGGTACAAAAAAAAATATGAAATGTACAAACGGTACAAACGACGTACAAACGCAGGCAGGCACGAAATTTTGATTTGTCTATATAATAATAATAATAATAATAATAATAATAGATCTTTATTATGTTCCACGAAATATGTACATGAGCTTACAGAAAGAGATAGACGAGTGGACATAAAAGGCCAAGGTTCAGCTGAGCTGCTTTGCAACCTAACCTTCTACAATCTAACTTAAATGCTTACTATAAAATAACTCCTTGTTAACGCTGACTAGCTTAAAAGAAGAGGGAAAACAAACAAAAATATCATTGTACAATCGTACATTAAATTACTGACTAAGAATACAGGACCATCATATATAAATCGCCGATGAGTAGGTTTCTCGCACGTGACAGGTTCGCAACGGATTTAAGGCTCCATCCGCAATTTTTGATACATTTCGTTTCTCACAGATTGAGCACTATACGAATCAATAGGATCTTTAAGAGTATTTAACAAACGAGGAGCTAAGCATGAAAATGTAGCTTCCGTCTTCGCAGTGCGAGCCGAAGGGACCGAACATTTTCCGTTGGATCTTGTGACAAGAGATTTTCTCGCCCGATTTTCTTCCACACTGGAAATAAGATTCCGTAGGTATATCGGCGTCTCCTTTGACCAAACTTTGAACGCGAGAACGCAGAGATGCAATCTCCACCGTTGGTCCATTTTCAGCCAACCAGATTCTCTAAAAGCGGGGCAGATATGGTCAAATTTTCTTATACCGTACGCGAATCTTAAGCAGGAATTTTGCACTCTCTGAATCCTCGCCTTCAGCGCCGTACTCCAGAAAGGCCCAAAGCTCGTATATGCATAATCAAAAAGAGACAAGATTAGCGATTCGCATAATAGAAGTTTAGTACTAGTAGGAAGAGCGCGACGGAATGGAAAAAATTTTCGTAGGCGTATATACGCGGCATTGACCTTTTTAGATACTTGCTCTTCAAAGCCCCCATTTGACTGCATTATAAGCCCGAGGTTTTTCGACTGCATGACGATGGAAAGTTGAGTAGCATTTATTGAGAAATTAGGAAGAAGATCGCAATCTAAACTGCCTATCGGTAGAATGAAAGATTTTGTCGGATTAATGACCAGCGCACGATCTTCCGCCCAGCCAGCGATATGATCTAAGACCGCGTTTAAAATGGCTGCTCCCTCATTAATGTCTTCCCGCTTACAACGGATGTACACCTGTGTATCATCTGCATACATTTGTATAGTTATTTTAATTCTGCCCTTCGAAATCGCCTCTACCCTACGCAAAAATTCCTTCACGGAGTCAGGAAGGTCGTTTGTGTAAACAGAAAACAAGGTAGGGCTACTCACTGCCCCCTGAGGTACTCCCCTATTCGCTGCTCTGCGTGGGGACATGAGTGTAGACTGAGAGCTTGATACTGCAACTCGCTGACTTCTATTAGAGAGAAACCCTGTGAACCAAGCAAGTGATGTCCCCCTTACTCCTATCGATTCTAATTTTTTCAAAAGCAACCCATGGTCAAGGGTCTCGAAAGCCCGAGATAAGTCCAGCAAGGCCAGTAGGGTTACCTCTGAACAGTCCAAGGACCTTCCTATCTCATCAGAGACGTGAAGAAGAGTTGTTGCAGCCGAAAAACCCTTCCTAAACCCCGACTGATTGGGAGGTAATACATTGTTTTTGTCAATGAAGGGTGTCAACTGCTGAAGACAGATCTTCTCTAATACCTTCGAAAGGTAAGGCAGAATGGTTATTGGGCGCAGGTCACCAAATGATTTCGGACTATCGCATTTAGGACGAGGACAAACAATACCTGATCCCCATGCCGAGGGAAATTTTCCCTGCCTTAACGAGGTATTCATTTGTATTCATTCATCTGGGCAACCAAGAGGGTACAAACGAAAATATGAAATGCACAAACAGTACAAACGACGTACAAACTTATGCAAAAAGAAAATTTGAAAAATTCAAATTTCGGGGGGCAGGCACGAAATTTTGATTTGTCTCTATCTGGGCAACCAAGAGGGTACAAACGAAAATATGAAATGTACAAACAGTACAAACGACGTACAAACGTATGTAAAAAGAAAATTTGAAAAATTCAAATTTCGGGGGACAGGCACGAAATTTTGATTTGTCTATATCTGGGCTGCCATGAGGATACAAACGAAAATGTT
>CAKNYM010052647.1:305070-337831 GCA_932195095.1 Andricus curvator
GAGGATACAAACGAAAATGTTGGAGGTACAAACAGTACAAACGACGTACAAACGTATGCAAAAAGAAAATTTGAAAAATTCAAATTTTGGGGGCAGGCACGAAATTTTGATTTGTCTCTATCTGGGCAATCAAGAGGGTACAAACGAAAATATGAAATGTACAAACAGTACAAACGACGTACAAACGTATGTAAAAATAAAATTAAAAAAATGTCAACTTCGGGGGGCCAACTTCATGGGGGTACTTCAAACATAGAAGCTGTCTGATTTGAAATGGATTCAATCAGTAGACTTTTCAATAAAAAATAGTTAGATTTTCTCAATGTGTTCTATTAATTTAGTTCACATTTCAGCGAAAACGAGAAAAAGGGGAAGAATTGTAGTTTCTTGAAAACAGGGGGAAAAAGAAGAATTCTTCTAAAAAGGCGAAAAGAGGGAATAGGGGAATGAGTGTGGAGTATCGTGGTCCAAAATTTTTGGTTTGAATTTTCATGCATATCCATAGTTGGCTGAGAGACCCGGTTTTTTGGCTAAAAGTCGGAAAACCAACATGGCGGACGTTTATTTCAAAAAAATATTAGATTTACTTGAAACGTGTTATTCAGGGGTTTTCGAGGGCTCTGATTCCGAATCTAAAGTCACAGTTTGAAAAAAATTGTGATTCCAAAATGAAAATATAATAATAATAAATAACAGTAAGTAAAATAATAATGGAGGGGAATAAAAATGAAATAATAATGAATGGAATTATATATTGATGATAAATAAATTATTTTTGATAACCAGGGCTGTTTCACCAGGATCTGGGGCCCCGATAAATGTTATTAATTTTACTTTTAAATTCATATGATGTGGAAAGATTACTAGAATCATTTATAACGTTCGTGTTACCGCAAAATCAATTAAAATTTCACTTTTTTCCAGGGCCGTGCTGTAATATTGATGGACCCTATAAATCTATTTTTTAAATTAAAATTTTTTTATTTTATCAGAAAAAACGAAGAAACTCTTAATTAATAAATTAAGTTTGAAAATGTTTTTTTTTGTGCTTTCTGCGTGAGTCCCCTTGCCTCTCACATATAATTTTGCATTTGGTGTGAAATCCAATCTGTTTTTCTATTTATTGTTTTTGAAAATTAAATTCCTTTTTATCATCAATTATTGACGAATTCTTAGCAAGCAATGAAATTGGAAAATCTGAATTTAGCCAATCGGCATTTTTCTTTTCAAATCTGACCTTTCGTCATTGTGCTGCTTCGAATTTTTTATTGCGTTTACTTCGCAGTGTCATTAGAGAGATTTTTGGTTTACGTAAGTCTGTTCTTTCGACATTTTTAACATCTAAATTTAGTTTAGATAAAACTTAAGAAACGGTCTGTTCGACATCGTTTTTCTTAAGAAATTCTTCTAGAATTTCTCTTTCGGTAAACATCGTGATTTCAAATGTAAAAGAGTGACAATGGCGCGATGACCAAAAAAACAGTGAAACTAAAAGAAATCTCACAGAAAGAAAATAAACTTGACACGGCTAGCCTTGATTAGGCTCAATCCAAAAGTACTTGCACATCCAGTTTCTCTTTTAAACGTGTTTCGGGGATGCTCCCCCGTTATTTTGAGCCAAGAATTGTACCCTTTCCAGATATACATTTTATTAAATAGTAAGGATGTTCTGTCATTCATATTATATTAAAAATCGATTTTTATAGTACAAATTTTATCATTCTCATAATTTAAAGTTGTAGTAAAAATAAAAAAGATTCCTTGGTTTGACACGAATAGATTGACCTATAATATTATTACATTTTATTAAAGAGCAAGGAAGTTATGGTCAATTATATTATATTAAAAATCGATTTTTGTAGGAAAAATTTTCTCATTCTCATAATTTAAAGTTGATGTGAGAATAGAAAAGATGTGTTGATTCGAGACAAATCGAGTGACCTATAATATTCATACATTTTATTGATGAGGAAGGTAGCTATGGTAATGCATAATATTTGAAAAATTGGTTTTTTATAGAAGAACTTTTTTCACTAACATAATTCAAAATTGATGCAAGAAGGGAAAAAATTCCTTCATTCGAGGCAAATCGATTGACGTATGATAATAATACATAAATTTTCAAAAAGAATAATTCTGATAATTTTTGTGAAGAAATCATAAAGCTGGGAAAGGGATAGGGTTCGACAAAACTTTTCCCTTTCCTTTTCCAGCTTAAAAAATTATCATTTCGAATACAAAATTTGATTTGTTTTGTTTTCAGATATGTCTTTGTATTTAAAATTTTTCTGTATTATTTTGTAATTTTGTATTTTTTTGTAAATTTCTATTTTTAAATTGATCAAAATGAAGATTTTGGTTTGTCTATTATTCAAAAAAATCAATAATGCTTCCTCTATGAGGAAGCAAATACATTTGCTAACAGGGAGCAAAGTGCTCGTGAAATAAGCACCATATAATTATAAATACAAACAAAGTGGAAACACTCGAGATCAAATTCACAGCTAGTTTAATTAATTAATTCATCAAACAATTTTATCAGACTTTTTGGAAATTAGGGTTCTTTTTTCCTTGTCTAAGAAGAGCCGAGTTTCTTTCCTTCAAATCTCTTCGGGTTACAAAAATGGACATATTATTTATTTGTAAAAAAAATAGCGTTCAGAAGCGGACTGGTGGGACTCACCAACCGACCCGATAAAATCCTTGCAGACCAGCCCTAAAAGCCATTCTACCCAATTTTTGTGAATGAGTTCAAAACATTTGAAAGATTTTTAGTGAATTAAAACGATTTCAATGGATTTCAAGGGAATTCATAGAATTTCCAACGATTTTAAACATTTTAAGGAAATTTGAAAGATTTAAAAGATTTTGCGGCAGTCCGAGGAACTGCAGAAGAATTAATTAGGGGAATAAATATTATTTTGAAGATTTTATGTGCTTTTCAATGGATTTCAATAGATATAAAAAAATTCTATACATTTGATAATATTCCTATAAAGGGCAAAGAATTTTACAATCTGCGTTTTTGAAGAATTTTCTAAAATTTCAAAAGATTTGAAAGGATTTCATAGGATTTATAAGATTTTAGAATATTGAAGAAGACTAAAAGAGATTTTAGAGAATTTTCAAGTATGCAAATATTTCAAAGGATTTTTAAGATATTTTATCCGATTTCCAAGGATTTCAGTAATTTTGAGGGTTTTTAAAGACTTTCATTAAGGTATTTTAATCGATTTTCCTGGATCTCAAAGGATTTCATGGGGCTTCAAATTTGCCGTGATTTGGAAAAACAGCGTTAACTACAAAAAAATCGGAAAATGAGTTTTTCATATCGTTGGAATCGTGAAAAAAGATACACCTCAATATTAAAATATTGTTAAAAAATTGTTTATGACTCTAAAAATAATTATTGCATAATTTTTGGAAAACACCGTTATCTGCAAAGATTGGCGAGTTGTGATTTGAGAGAGAGTCGTAACTCACCGTTAGCTGCAGGCGTAAATCACAGACCATGATCCAATAAATACATGGTCTAGCCACTTGAGGGCCCCGTTTTGTCCAAGTCACGCAACCGCTTAGTTTCACCATTTTGTTAGTATAACCGCGCAGTTTGAATCTGATGCAGACTCTCTGTACGACAAACTATTGTAGGAAAATCAGTATGTAGGAAGATAATATTATGAAAATATTGAATGAATGAATTCCAAAATTACTTAGAATACGTACTGAATGATGTATATTAGAACACTGATAAGAAAATAAATGATAGTTGAGACAGAATGGAAGTTTGTGAGTTTAAAGAGATTAATGAATCTCATTTTTACGATGGAAATATAAGAACGTAACAGTAATTGCTAAATAACATCCTAATATATACATGTACATAAATAAATTATTTTTTAATCAATTTAGAAATAATGCAATCAAACTTTAAACCAAATTCAAATTTTGTTTGTGATATTTTTTTGGTGATATTGTTAATAATGACAAATAATGGAAAGGAATCATACATCACAATAATCAGTATATGTTTCATTAACAGTTATGAAAGTACAATCTGGTGAAATTTGGATTTTTATATTTTCTTTTTACATATATCACACTTACTCGTACTGACGGACAATTTGAAATCGTTAACACAATACCAAAGAAAATTAAAAATATTTAAAAATCCAACTTTTTGTTGATGGGACAAATCGAGATAAAGTTTGAAAAACTCTATGACCTTCATATGGGAAAATTTTTAAATGTGTTTGAATCTCAGAAAAGAAAAAACCTTCGTTTTAGGAAAGCACCAATATTTAAAGTACCTAATTTTTTGTTTTGATGTTAATCTTTTGCCTGCGATTATTATACAAAAACTTTTGTCATTTTTGGAATGAACAATATGTGTGCGGGATACATTTTATTCATTAAGATAATTTACAACAAGAAATCAAGATTTACTTCATCTTCGACGTTTCGGAGAGAAAACTTTGTCCACGAATCACCATATAATGCAATGTGGAAAGTAAATTATCATTAGCTTCATTTGTATATATTTATAGTAAGACTTATATCATTATTACATTCTTCTCATATTGTGAAATCTCGAAATTATTTTGCCTATACATATAAATATGTATGTATGCAATATTATAGGGTTTACATATTTATATTATAGGGAAAGGCAACAGGGAGTAACTTATAAAATGGAAATTGTGTAGGAGATCGAGCGAAAAAATATTGTGTCAAATTTAAATCGCAATTGAAAAAACATGAAATTCTGCCTTCGAGTTGACGTATTGCTTGAGTTACTGAATACAGAGGGAAATGGTTTAATACAAAAAACATTCAGTTCGGAGAAAACTGAGTTTTGCCTTCGAGGTTAGAATTTTTTGGTATTGTAAAATCGTCTTAAAATCGTGACAAAAAGTGTAATTTTCATTTCATTTTTTAAATGGCTAGACGTCCCCGAGATGTTCAGTTGATGAACACGGAGAAAGTTTTATCGAAAAAAGTTATTCACTTCCCAAAAAATTAATTTTCAATGAGACGGTGTCACAGTGCGACAGACGATTTTTCGCGTTCAGGTAGTGATAAATAATAAAATTAACGTTTTATGCTGTTCAACTATGAAGATATTGAAATACATGCCTTTTGTACATATAAAAAATATCTTGATCACGAAAGCCTTTACTTTTAATGGATATGATGATCAAACTTTAAGGTATTGCTACCATCAAAAATACGATTTCGAGCAAATACTTTTAACTCTATGTGTATTTCAATTTTTGAGAATTTTCTAACAGTAAACCCCATTTTCAAAAAATTGTCAGTTTCCACCTTCTGTATTTCCACCCTTCATATATTACTTATATTACGAACGTTAGACAAAATTTTAATAAGAAGAGTAAACAAGAACATCGATAATTATAAATAAATGTTAAATATATCTTTCGATCAAATTTTCCTCCAAAACTGAGGAAGAAATATTTGTAAACAAATAAAACATCATTGTTATTCGATATGTCGTGGTTACTGCATTATATAATTTTATTCATTCAGTACTTTCTCAGTTGACTTCAGTTTTATTTTATTCTATACACATATGCCAGTTTTTGTCAGCAGGAAGAGGTTATGAAACACGTAACCTGTAATTATAGTTGATCCGTATTATCCTTTACCCATCTTCAACATTACAATACATTTTATTAGTATTGAAATATTTCTATACAGCAAAATTACAAAAAAAATTTTATTCTAAAATTTTAATTTTAAAATCACTTACATTTGCCGCCTTACTTATCCAAAATGGCGAAACTAAGCGGTTGGTTCTGACTGACTCAGTTTTTTTTACTTGCGCGTGGCTAGACCATGTATTTATTGGATCATGTCACAGACGGCTAAATACGGCACGCCAAAATTTTAGAAAACGACAGACAGTTACGGTTACGGACTTTACTAAAATATCGGACGGCTACATCGAGCCGTCGTGATTTCGGAGAGATCCATATGTGTTTACGGCGTTCTCCGGAATTATCTAACGATAAAAAAAAAGGTTTGCAATTCGACAAACGCCGTAACTGCATTTATTATAAGTTACGAAATAGAAAATTATTACATAAAGTCTGTATTTTTTATATATAATAACGGTATGAAAGTACTAGAAGTTATATTGTTGAAAAACGTAATAGGTAAAAAATAATGTTTTCAAATCTTTTCAGATATTCCAAGTGGAAACAATTACATGGCTGGAAATTTTCAAAAGAAATTAATAAAATTTTATTAATGACCAACAACGGTGCACCTGATGTGTGTTCTCATCGAAATGTATTGGAGCTTAAAAATTTGTTGAATTTATTATTTAATATTTAAATTTATGTAAAACATAGTAATTTGTTTCAGATTTAACATTAAAAATATTATATTGTGTATCAAGGGCGTAAAGAAGGCTATTTTTACGAGTGTGAACTTGCCGCCCGAGCGAAGCGAAGTCGGCAGTCGCACGAGGCAAAATAGCCGTACGCCCTTGATACACACCATACTTTTTGTCCTACCCTTCTTGAAAACAAGTATGTCAAGCAGATAGAGGATGTTTGGTGTGCTTGAAAATTTTAGATTATAAGTGAAAGAAAGAAATAGCGTATTTTGCAGAAGGAAGACTGTGGGGTCCAGCGATACAATTTTTTAAAAGATAAATGTAATTATGTGTAGCGGGCGTAAAGTTTTATGTAGCGGACGTAAAGTGTTATTTAGCGGGCGTAAAATGTTATGTAGCGGGCGTAAAGTTTCATGTTGGCCCGGCGGCGGAGTGCGCATGTGCGAATGTCACTGGGCTGGAAGCGGCCACATTACGCCTGCCTCACGTACATGCAATGGCGCGTTTTCAAGGGGGGTCGGACAAAAAATATATTTCGTAATATTTTATTCGTTTGTTAAAATTTATTTGATTATAATCCAAGTATGTTTAAAGTGTTTTCATTTTTATTTAATAATTTCGAGTTTTGCTGATACTTAATACATTCGGAATTCGTGTAAATTTAATGAATAAACATGAATTAATTCCGCTACAATTTCATAATATTCGTTATTCATAAAATTTAATAACAGTTATAACATTCTTATCCATATTTTCGGTAAAAAACGTTTCACTGCCTTTAAAACTACTTTGAAGATTAGTTTGAAAAACATAAAAGAAATATTGATATTAATAATAATATTAATAATAATGACTGGTTTCTAGTCTTCCTCGGTGTAGGTGGACGCAGGCACACTTGTCCAGTCCGAAGCTCATGCCAATCGCTTTAGAGTACCTATTTACCGCCTCCACAAGGATGTTAAGGTCCTCTTTCGAGGAAGCAAAGAGTTTAAGATCGTCCATGTATAAAAGGTGGTTGACCTTATATTCTCTTCTGTTTGGTGGACCACATAGGTATCCAGAGCTTTTGCCTCGGAGCACAATAGATAGAGGCAAGAGGGAGATGCAGAAAAGTATCGGACTTAGAGAGTCTCCTTGGAAGACCCCTCTCTTATATGTGATATAGCTTGTAGCCACTTGTCTTTTGTCAGATGTTAGGACAAATCTTGTCCGCCACAAGAGCATAAGCTCTTTCATGCATCTCACAATTTTTGGATGCACCTCCAGGCACTCAAGGAGCTTAATAAGTAGCTCATGGTTCGTGTTATCGAATGTCTTACGGTAGTCAATCCAAGCCATGGACAGATTGCGTCGATACCTGATCAAGTCCTGGGCAATACACCTGTCTATTAACAGGTTCTCCCTGCAACCTGCCAGCTCTCTCTTGCATCCACGTTGTTCAACTCATAGGATGTTCAAATCATAGGCGGAAATACCATTCAACATCTTGGTATTGGAGAAATATATACATATCTTGGAATACCGCAAGCGGAAACCTAAAATGTGCGCGTGTTAAAAACGGCCCTTGGAAAAAGGTATCGCCAAATTCTCAGAAAAATGTGGGCTTCCGAATTATCTGGAAGGAATAGGATCCAGGCGACCAATATGCTGGCCGTTCCTATACTGCTCTACACGTTTGGTGCGGTAAAATGGAACGTCGATGAGTTGAAGCAACTTGACCGAAGCACACGCGAGATGATGACGATCCATCGAAGAATGGTTCTGGCCACAGCCTGCTCAGTTCTAAATAGCACAGATTCCCTTATGCAACTCGTACATCAACATAAAGTCGTCAATGCTGCAGCGTTTCTAAACCGAGCCGCAGATAGGGCCGCAGAGGAGCTTGGCCTCCCATTTGATTCCAGCGATACTACACACGGCCTAGCATCACTAACACCTTTGGTGCTCAAATGTTGTGTACAGGAACAGAACATACGCTTCTACTCAGAGAATATGCTGACAAGCCCCTCCATGGTAAATTCTACGGCATCATACGTAGAAAAGAGCTCTCGATGGGTCTGTCCAACATGTTTCTCAAGTCTGCTGGATTGAGATCGGAGACTGAGGGATTTCTTTTTGCCTGTCAAGACGGCGCTATAGATACCTTAGTTTACCGTGAGCACCTAATGAATGTACCTGTAGGCGATACCAACTGCCGAGCGTGCAAGCAAGAGGCAGAAACACTTGGACATGTTCTCAGTGGATGCTCAAAATATGCACGCTACGGGTACATAGAGAGACACAATGCAGCTCTAAAAGTGTTATATTACCATCTGAGGCACTTCTATGGTGTTGATCTATTGTCCGTCTTGCCATACGCCCATGGGGAACTGCAGTCCATTGTGCAGAATGATCAGTGTAAAATCTACTATAATTTCTCATTCTCCACCACTCAACGTATCAGTGCTACGAAGCCTGATATTGTCCTCCAAGATCTGAAGACCAAGCTCATTTACGTGATTGAATTCTCGGCACCAGCCGGTGGTAATATCACGGTAAAAGAGGAAGAAAAACGGGCGAAATATCAAGCACTTCTTTTCGAGCTGAGCAGGCTGTACCAAGGCTACAAAGTCCAACTTGTAGTTCTCATAATCGGGCGTCTTGGAGGTACGAAAGCTTCATTTTTTAGCCAACTCAACAAGATTCCGGATTGCCAGAGTCAGGCTCATTCCATCGCGAACCAGATGCAAAAGGCTGTTCTTCTGGGATCACTTCATCTGGTCCATCAACACTATTCCTCATAACATTCTACAAAGATCGGTAGCTCTAACGAAGTATCTTGCTTACCTTCTAGGACAGAAGGAGCAGAAGCGGATGACCTACACGTTTCAGTCGCGTCGGGATTGATTGCTTTACGGAATCATGATCGTAGCTTCCGGAAACTACAACTTCTCACATAATAATAAATAACCCTACTGAAGATGTTCTCGCGTTGGCGTCGCGGTAGGGCTTGAGCTTTCCTTTCATGACTTTGACGGCTATGTTGGCGGTAGCACTGCTACTGACAGGGTTTACCATGCCAGACAGGCAGAGAATGAAGAGGAAAGGGACTAAGAGGAACACCAAAACCCATCAATTATCATGGAGAGCATATTAAAGATTTTGAAACGCTTGTCGCTTCCCGAGGATCGTCGGGGCGCCCTTGGAGCCACCGTTGGGGCCACAGTATGCGGGACGGTCGTGATGGTGAGCTGCGAGATGGTCAGGTAGATCTCACTAATCAAACAGCTGGCCAGAAAGAACATCGGCGACAAACTATAAGCAGTGGCAGTGCCAATGAAAGAGGAATTGGTGTGTCTCTACAATGAAAGTGCAAAGTTTGAAACCAAAAGCGAAAAAGGATACAATTTTAGGACGAAATTTGCTGCAAAGTATCTTTATATGAAGATAGTCGCACTTAGAGATTTTATCGCTAAGGTGACGGACATCAGGACTAATCTACACATCTCAGAAGACCGAGCAATGGAGCTTAAACCACAGGTTGATTTGGCGTGGAAAACGAAGACAATGAACATTAAATAGAGGAAGCTGCGTCACACGATCAAGCAGCGGCAATTGATATTCTTCCTCAACCTGTTGATGATCCAACACCACCACATCCTCCAGAGATAGATGGCCTTATTCAACCAGAGGCTGAAGCAGAGGTTCAGCAACCAAGAAGACGATTAAAATGGACATACCATATGCACAGAGATGTTATGCGCCTTTATTTTCTGCCAGAGAAAAGTGGGCAAAGTGTGAGGAGAGAAGACCATAAATGAGCAGAATCCAGCAGCACAAAAACGCTCAATATCTGTAAACAGATTACTTTCGGCTGTTGAAATAGCTGCCATCAAAATGGAATTGAAACAGCAGCTTCCTATTGATGAACTCCCCTTTGGAAGATGTGGACAACGAAGAACTGATTGAAGCTGAAGGTATAGGTGCTAGAGAGATTGTACATCATGTAGCCGATCCACTGGAACCACATCCGGACATTCATAACGATGATGTGAATAGCGAAATCCCAAAAAAACTACAGCACCTTGAGCGGAATTTGGGTCATGCTTTACTAGAGTTCAGACATGTAGAAGCAACACAAAGGCATTCTCTGCTTAAGATGAAAATCGCAAATGATCTGCGTGCACTAATAGAACACCTGAACAGTAAGGTTTTATTTATGCATTTGAACGCAACACAAATTGCGATAGAGGTGCATACTCTTCTATACTGTGCAGCTGTGGCAACTGTTAGAACACCATGTTAATAAAATTATCCACCCTCGGTGCATCGAGATATTGACACCAGCAATATTGGATGAGATTATATATTCATAACGGCAGAGACTTGATGTTCTTACTGCTGGACTGTGTCGGCAGATGAATGAAGGTTCTATCGTGAACTGAGTGTGAAGTAAAATAACCAGCATGACACCGAAGTCCCCCATTTGGAAGACATCTCCAACTACTGGTCGGGTCTTTAGGGAAAAAGTAACAGAAGCTATTTGGACACTGCGTGGTTCCAACTAAAGAAAGCAAGAGCGAGCAATAACCCTGAAATGGAGCTGACTAACATCACAGATTCAGATGTTTCAAAAGTTTTGAAAAGGGCAAGTAACTGTAAAGCTCGAGGTCCGGACATGGTAAACAACTTCTGGTCCAAGTAAATTACCAGTGTGCATCCTGCGTTGGCAAGGTGTTTTTAGAAGATATTCGAACACCCAGATCTGATGCCGAGCTTTATGCTGAAAGGTACTACGTATATGTTGCCTAAAAACCAGACGCTCAAAATCCATCTGAATTTAGACCGAAAGCCTATCTTCCAACAATTTATAAATGCCTTACAGCCATCATTGCAGATAAGGTATATTCTCAATGCCAGGAAGATCATGTACGGATTAAATGTTTAACTAGCTTAAGACAGATCACAGAAAAAAGTTTGAGAGTAAGGACAAAAGTTTTCTGTGCATTTGTTGATCTAGAAAAAGCGTTTGATAAGCTAGATAGAAGTAAACTTTGGGAAGTCCTGAAAGAGTACGGCGTCAATAGAAGGCTCCTACAAGCAATAAAAACAATATATGCTGGTAGCAAAGGAAGTGTAAGAGTTGATGGGAAACTGAGTGACTGGTTTGATATTATGCAAGGTTTTAGACAAGGATGTGTTATTTCCTCATGGCTATTTATTATATTCATGGACAAGTGTCTAAGAATGGCCCTCTTTGACGAAAAAGGTGTGGATCTCGGGACGGTAAGGGTATGTGGGTTAGCGGTCACAGATGATAAGCTTGTGATGGCAGAGTCAATCGAAGACTTGTAAAGAATTTCAAGCAAACTGAATATAAGCATGCAGAGCATGGGCTTCAAAATTTAAGTAAATAAAACAAAAATTATCGTGTTTGAAGGAAAGGATGAGAAAACAATGTGCAACATTGTTCTAAATGATGAGAGAATAAAACAAGTTGATATAAGTACGCATATCTTGGTAGCCTATTCACTAATGACAGAAAGATAGATGATAAATTGGTTAAGCGTCTAAAGGAAGCTAAGAGGGTTATCGGTAGAGCAGGGCTCATTATCAGAAGTAAAAATATATCAAGGAAAGCTAAAAGGGCAATCCATAATTCTATATTTATACCGACTGTGCTGTACGGTAGCGAGACCTGGACCTACCAAGAAAAGGATTAGACAGACAGACGCCATCGCCAAAACGTGATTTTCGGCTTCAGGGGGTGTCAAAACGTGGAGATCCGTTACAAAACTGTGGAGTCAAATTTCGGAAAATTCTAATACTTTCTCAATCATAAATGATGATAATGTGAAAACTGTGTATTTTAGTTGCTACTTTCAAAAGTATTTTTTTGTCATTCGTAAAATAGTTTTTTGGTTACTGATAAAAGTACTTGTTGCCACTTATTTTACGCGTTATTTGTTTTTGTACAATAAATATTCGTCGGAGCGCAAAAATATTGAATCAACTATTGTTTTTCATGAACTTATCTAACAAGAGGGGGGAAAAAATTCGAAAATTTTAAATGTTTAATGTTACATTAAAAAAAATTAATTGCTAATATCTCGAGAATGGCACATTTGCCAGAGACGTGCTATACAGTTTTAGATTCTGGAGATCATTTTACATAAGAATAAAACAAATGGAATGGACCTCATCGATTCGACGGAAATGGGGTTGGTGACGTCTGGACTGAGGCTCACCGAACGACTTGTTCGACGCTCTGCTGTGTGTAAGTGACCGTGTGTACGAATTGTATGTTAATAATTATAGAAAATGAAGATTATATAACAGTTATTTCAAAAATATAACTATTTTTTCGTTGAGAAATCGTGTTTAGATTTTTCATAAACTGTCGCTGAGAATTCAAATTCCTTGTCTCAGAGAATATAAAGCCCTTGCGTTCTAAATTTTCAGTGACAGTCGCTTAGTTTTCCGAGCTCTGTCTCTGAGATTATGTTAAAACGTTACATGCTTTTCAGATGATTATTATACCATTAAGCCATTTCCCTTTCGGGGTAAGCGTGTCTCACTCGGTGAGGAAGGGCGTAATGTGGGGAGGGGTATACATTTTTAGATTGATCTAGAATTCCCGTGTTATTTATTTAAATAAAACGTTCGTTCTGCAACACTGCTCCAACCCAGGTTGCTGATCAATCTCTCTAGCGATCACCCCAAGTGAAGAGCCTCACAAAGTCATCATATGAAGCTCCCCACTCGGGCCCATTTGTTTCCAAGGTCTTTCGTTTCAGGCGTCATTCACTCTGCTGACACTCTTTTTATAAACTATTTGTCGCCACACTTTTCTGTCCTGGCATTCCTCTCTAGCCTTCTTCACGTCCATGCATTTTTTCATGCAAGCTCTTGTGTTTCTATGGCTTCTTATGTCTCTTCGAATTAGGGTTTCATTTACACATTCTAACCATTCATTCTGCGGTCTGCATCTGCGCACACTACCATTTACTTTCCCTTGATACACTTGTTTCGTTAGTCGTTCATCTTTCATTCTCTCAACATGCCCAAACCATCTTAAAGAATTTCTTTCACATATATCAACTAGTGTCTCCTCTACACCACAATCTTTTAGGATTATATCATTACTCACTTTGTCCGTCAGTGTTTTGCCGCATATCACGCGCAGGAATTTCATGTTAATCGCGTTAATTTTACTCTTATCCTTTTCCTGATAGTTTCACGGCTCGCTACCGTATAGACAGTCGGTATAAAAAGAGGATCAAGTATTGTCCTTTTAGCTTCATTTGATATATTTCCACTTCTGAGAATGGGCCCTGTTCTACCGATAACCTTTCTACCCTCGTTTATACGCCTATCTAACTCCCCATCTATCTTTCCGTCACTAGTGAATAGGCTACCAAGAGATATATATATATATATATATGTACTTATCAACTTGTTCTATTCTCTCTTCATTTAGGACAATGTTGGATATTGTTTTCTCACCTTTTCCTTCAAACAACATAATTTTTTTTATTTACGTTCATTTTGAGGCCCATGCTCTTCTTGCTTGTATTCAGTTTGCTTAACATTCTTTACAAGTCTTCGATTGACTCTGCCATGACAAGCTTATCATCTGTGAACGCTAACCCACGTACCCTTACCGTCCCGAGATCCACACCTTTTTCGTCCAAGAGGGCCATTCTTAGACACTTATCCATGAATATAATAAATAGCCGTGAGGAAATAACGCATCCTTGTCTAACACCTTGCATAATATCAAACCAGTCACTCAGTTTCCCATTGATTCTTACACTCGCTTTGCTACCAGCATATATTGTTTTTATTGCTTCTACTCGAGCCATCCATTGACTCCGTACTCTTTCAGAACTTCCCAAAGTTTACTTCTATCGACTTTGTCAAGCGCTTTTTCAAGGTCAACAAATACACAGAAAACTTTTTTTCTTACCCTCAAACTTTCTTCTGTGATCTGTCTTAAGCTAAATATTTGATCCGTACATGATCTTCCTGGCATTAATCCACTTTCGACTTCCCATATCTTTTTTTCTGATATTATTATTACCCCATGAATAAGTATTTTTGAATATATTTGACTTACGGTATTTAATAAGCTGATCTCTCTTTAATTATTGCAGTTGCTTTTATCTCCCTTTCCTTTGTATATTGGTACGATAATCGATTTTTTCCATTTATCTGGGACTTCTCCCATATCGATACATAAATTTATCAATTCGCACAACTTGTGAGGTATGTACTCGCCACCGTATTCAATCATTTCAGCGTTATAACTGTCTAATGTATATGCCAGCAGCCTTAACATTTTTTAAGTTCTTAATTATATCCCTAACCTCAGTGACACAGACTTTCTCAATTGGGTTTTCGAACGCATCGGGTTCTATATCGCATTTGTAGTGTCCTACAGCTTCATCTCTTCATAATTCCTTGAAAGAGTCTCTTAGAGCGTCTAATATCCCGCCTGTATCATATAGCATTTCACTTTGCTATTTCTCATGCTGCCAAACTCTGTACTTTTATTTCCTTTCATCCTTTTTTGAAATAGTTTTTTGCTTCCTTCAAAATCGTTTTGCATTTCTTTCTCTTCTTCTGTTCTGATTTTATATTTACTTTACTTGACTAGTCGTTGACCTTTCCTATTTTTGTATCTGTAATCATTTTCAAGTCTATTTCTCTCCTCATCGCTAAGACCTGTGATGTTCAACGTTCTGTTGTACGCTTTTTTCTTTTCTTGTCGGGCTGCCGAAAATTCATCATTCCACCATGCATCACCAGACATTCTTCCTAAAACCGCAGTACCACATGCCTGACCTATGCGTTCGTTTATCTTATTCTGAAGGTTGTGACTTTCAATTGACTTTCTCTCATATCCAAGACTATAATAAGAAGTCACTGGATTTTTAATTAACCATTTGTTTCAGTATACGGCTCTGACGGTATCTTACATTGGGTGGGTAAATTACAAGTCATACTGCTGTGTTCATCAACAAATTAACATACAGTTTTTTATATTTACTGTACTATGTAGGAAGCACCAGATAACGCTGACAAACAACTGATTATAATAAAATTGTTTACCTCCCCCCACAAAAGTACGTAATTTATGCGCGGCCCCTTTCCAGTTCAGCTTTATTCTATTTAGGAACTATTTTGCGGGAGTAACCTGCTCATTCAAGTGCCCACCAAAGAAGAAGAAGAAGAAGAAGAAGAAGAAGAAGAAGAAGAAGAAGAAAAAGAAGAAGAAGAAGAAGAGACTTTCCACAGAATTGCCCATCAAACAGTTTCCTTTATTCAAAGAATATGAGAATCCTTATGGGTCCTATTTTCTTCAACTTAGCTTTTTTTCTCAGTTCTGTTGGTGAGTAAAATAATACAATATTATATCTATATAATTTCAAGTCCATTTTTAATTGCAGTAAATATATTTATTTTCTGTAAACACTTTATAAACCGCGCATTTTTCCAGTTTAAGTACCTAGATATTCAAGCGGATTATCTATAAGATGTTCAACCTTAGTATTTAAATCTTAAAAATTTTGAAACCTTTTTTCTCCTAATATATGTAGACGTCTGCATGAAACGGGTCCTTATATGGTCGGTATGGTGTCACGTGTAGGGTCATCTAGCCGGATAAATTCCCGGCATTTTTAGCCCAAGACGAACTCTTTCGGTTGAAAAACGCATCCAAAGTTGGCAAGTGCCATAAGCGCACGTGTTATACTTTTTCTTCAAACATAAAATATGTCCACTTCCGGATGCTTCAAGACATGATTATAGTGCTGATAGATTAAGTATAGGTTCTGGTATTATCCCTCACTTAAACCCGATAACAATAATTTTGATCCTGACTTAGAATAACGCGAATATCTTCTAAACTAAAAATGGCCATGAGGGCCGTATCTGATTTAATTACAATTCTAATAATTCTAATAATTAATTATAATAATGATAATAATTCTACTCGGTGGGTTTCCTATCACCACTACGTAGCGCGTCCTCAGGTTGCGGATAGAGGAACGGCCCGTAAGGCTGAACAGCCCCCAAGGTTAACTGCGAATACAAGAATAAGCAGTCGCGGACAGCCGATAGGAGCCAGTCGTGGGTGTGGTGAATCTAGCACTGGCAAAAATAGGTACACGACAACCATGGCTTGGAGGGACCCACCTATTCGCGTTCATACACAATGGGTGGGTTCTGGCAAGCCAAGGTGCAGCGTGTACCCACCTAGAAACTCTACCCGAACCAAAACTAAAAATCTTGTAAGGGAAAAATCCTGCTGCCCATTGGACACTGCAGCGATGACACTGCCCGCAAGGGATGTGTGGAATGATTCGCCTGCATAGGGCCAAAGGGGTATTGATGCCAGTAGGCGCGCTGCCTTGCAGGGGGACGTTAGGGTACGAGGATGAAACTGTAATATGTCTGTCGACAAGTTGACATGGTCCTTGTCAGAGTCGGAAAGCTCCCATACTTAGACCTAGGGAGGTATGGGGGTTATCACTCCTGGGACAGTGGACTCACCTACGATCGGAATAGGATCCTAACGTGCGGATTATCTTGAAACTACCATGGCTAACTTGCAAAATCAAAAAACTACAGTTAAAGATCTAAGGGTGGGAACTCTAAACGCGCGTAGTCTAAAAACTGGCCGATTTAGCGAACTCATTAAGATAGCAATTGAATACAAAACTGACTTAATAGCACTACAAGAAACCTGCTGGTCGGGCGATTTCGCGTCAATTTCTAGGGATAACTATACTTTGCACTGGGGAGGAGCTAAGGGGCAAAGACTGGGGACTGGTTTTCTTATTAATAAACGAATTTCGCAAGCACTTATCGACATGCAATTCATTAACGACCGGTTATCATACATTGTACTAAAGGGTAATTTCAGCAAACACGTATTAATCAATGTGCACTGCCCCACCGAGGACAAAGACGAAGACACTAAAGATCTTTTTTATGAAACAATCGAGCAGGTTTTTGACAAGTTCTCAACGTTTGACGCAAAAATAGTATTGGGGGATTTCAACGCGAAAATTGGAAAAGAACCAATGTATAGGCCTACAATAGGATCAGAAAGTTTGCATGACGTCAGTAATGATAATGGAACCAGAGTAATAAACTTTGCAGCTTCAAAGAACCTCGTTGTCAAAAGCACATATTTCAAGCATAAAAATATACATAAGGCCACCTGGACATCACCAGATGGTAATACTCACAATCAGATTGATCACGTTCTAATTGACAGAAGACGACATACAAACATTCTCGATATAAGATCGTATAGGGGAGCGGATTTAAATTCAGACCATTTTCTCGTGATAGTAAAACTAAGATCTAGGCTAGCGTTAAGTAAGAAAACAAGCCGCACAGAGCCAACAGTTCGTTTCAATATAGATAAGTTCAAAACAGCAACAGAAACATTAAATTACCAAGTTGAGATTTCTAATAGTTTCGACGCTCTCCAAGAACAGAGAGACGATAACAATAATCACGAGGAGGACCCGGAAACCCTGTGGAGCAATACGAAAAAGGCGATAAAGGCAGCCGCGAAACTTACGATAGGTTTTAAGAAAGTAACCAAAAGCAAACCATGGTTTGACGAAGAGTGCAAACTCTGGTTTGAGAAACGTCGGAAGGCCAGACTAAGTAGTTTACAAAATAAGTGCGATCAAACACATAAGAAATATCTCGAGATTAGCAAAAGTACAAATAGGCTCTATAGATCCAAGAAAAGGGAGTGGGAAAAGAATAAAATACTAGCAATAGAAGCGCATAATAAACAAAATAACCCGCGTGAGATGTACAGGGGAATCAATTTTATAAGGAAAGGCTTTCAAAGTAGAACGGAAGTAATGAGGGACGAAAATGGCAATCTAGTAGCCGATGCGACAGAGAGACTGAATTTATGGAAAGATTATTTCGATAAACTATTAAATGTACGCGAAGCCCCCGTTGAAGGTAATCTCGGCGAAATCCACACTGCTGATCTACTAATTAACGATCCTACTGATATAGAAATAGAAATGGCCATCAAGAAGTTGAAAAATAACAAAGCCGCGGGAATCGATGACCTACCGTCAGAACTGATAAAAAATGGAGGCCCTTGCCTCACAAGGCAAATTTGTAAATTGATACGCGCAGTTTGGAAAACAGAACGCATGCCGGAAGAATGGAATACCTCTATCATTATTCCCATCTTTAAAAAAGGCGATAAAACTAACTGTAACAACTATCGGGGAATTTCACTTGTGCCTTCGTGCTACAAGATCCTGTCTAATGTTATCCTAAGTAGACTAACTCCTTTTGCCGAGGAAATCATTGGGGATTACCAGTGTGGATTCCGCCGAAACCGATCTACAAGCGATCAAATGTTTACAATTAGACAACTGTTAGAAAAGAAATGGGAATTTAATGAAGCAGTACATCAGCTATTTATCGATTTTAAAAAAGCTTACGACTCTATTATACGCGCGCGAATGTACTGGATCCTAGAGTTCTTGGGTGTGCCAAGAAAATTGGTTAGACTTATCGAAATTTGCTTAAGCGGCAGTAAGGGTAGAATACGCGTAGACGGTAGTTTATCTGAAGAGTTTTCGATCCGCGATGGTCTGAAACAGGGCGATGCACTTTCGTGCGTCCTTTTTAACTTAGTTTTAGAATACGTGGTTAGGCAAGTGCAGGCGAATCCGACCGGTGCTACCCTCAATGGGGTAATACAAATTCTTGGATATGCGGATGATCTCGAGGTACTAGGGGATGATAAAGAAACGGTAGCTAAAAATGCAGAAATCTTGATCGCAAAAGCCAAAGAGATTGGCTTGGAAGTTAGCGAATCGAAGACAAAATATATGACCGTCGTCAGGTCCGGACAAAGTAATCAAGACGGGGATCTAATGGCCGGAAATATGAAATTCGAAAGGGTTAACGAGTTTAAATACCTCGGGTCTATTATAACTAGCGAAAATAAGATTAAAACGGAAATCAATGCGCGGCTACACGCTGGCAATGGGTGCTATTATGCAGCAAACACGCTACTAAAATCGCGATCGCTATCTAGAAACATCAAAGTAAGAATTTACAAAACGATAATAATGCCGGTCGTCATGTACGGGTGTGAAACGTGGGCGCTGACGAAAGGAGAAGAGAATAGGTTTAGAGTTTTCGAGAATAAAGTACTTAGAAAAATCTATGGTCCAAAAAGGGACGAAGAGACCGGCGAGTGGAGAAAACTGCATAATGATGAGCTGCACGCTCTCTACGGGTCAGCAAATATTAATAGAGTAAAGCCCGCTGCACACGGTGCTTTTTTTCTTGCTGGATTGCTTGCTTGGAGCTGTGATGGCTCCTGGGCAGGCTGCCTTGCAGGAAAATGACGTCACTGCTGGCTCTCGTGATGGGCGCCGTGCTTGATTTCCTTGATAGAACGCGTGCTATTTTTTCTGCTGGTTTTCATGCTGGCTGAAGCAAGGAGCCAATCAGAAGTGGAGAAAAGTCCACGTGATTCTGTCGGCTGCTACAGTTCCACATGGCAAATCTAGTGTCATTGGGTTGTTGTGCTTGTTTGCAAAAGTGAAAATGGGACAAGTTGTGAAAGTTCATTTAGAACATCTTCTGACACCCGAGTGTAGTTTTTAAATGCAATGGTATCTTTCGGGCTGCGAGGAAAACAATCCGTAATGAGGACACATTTTAAATAGCTAGTGAAACCTAACGATTCTAGGTTATGTTTACCCTAATTCTTCGAACAACATGGTCAAAATAGCTTTTCCCACGTTTCTCCGTTGCAACCAAGACAGACTCCATAATTTTCTATTCCGCCTTTCTTCATTTTTTTCTTTTAAATCATTAATTGATAGAAAAGCAGCAATAGCTGCCTGTCTTCGACGAATCGCCGCCTGTATAATCGCGTCCATTTTGACAAGTGCCCGCTCGCAAGCAGCAGAGCTAGCATGGGACCGAGCAGAGTAGCACGCACCGTTTGAAGCGGAGCCTGCAGCACAGCCTGCCTAGCTTCACGCGGCTCTGCCTGCAGTGCACCCAGCAGCACAATCAAGCAAGCAATCCAGCAAGAAAAAAAGCACCGTGTGCAGCGGACTTAATAAAAGCGCGTAAATTAAGATGGGCGGGGCATGTAGCAAGAATGGGCAATGAAAGAACAGTGGCGCAAGTTTTAAGAGGGAGGCCGACTGGTAAGAGACCCCTAGGCAGACCGAGAAACAGATGGGAGAAAAATGTAAGGGATGATCTAAAAGAACTAGGACATGATTACCTAAACTGGATGGAGAATACACAAGACAGAGATGTGTGGCGGTCTCGGGTAGATGAGGCAATGAACTTTCGAGTTCGAACTGCTAATCTATAATAATAATAATAATAATAATAATAATAATAATTTGGTAGCTAATAATGATTGGTAGCTCTAAAAAAGTATCCAGAGGTGAAACTTCATCTCCAACTGTCCCGTCTGCCGCGTAAGATCATCCGCGGCTAGAGACCTGACTCCAAGGAACAGTGTTGCCCGATGTTTTCTCGCGTAAATTTCCCGCTCTTGCTTACCTTCTAGGACAGAAGGAGCACAAGCGGATGACGTACACGTTCCAGTTGCGTCGGGATTGGTTGCTTTTAAAGAACCATGATCGTAGCTTCCGGAGCCTACAACTTCTCACATAAAAAATAATTACAACAATTATAATAATGATAATTCTTTATATAGAATTATGAAAATCTCAAATTTCGATAGTAGGTAGAAAATTTTTTGAACTAGGCCTTGTCCGTCTCCTGAATCTACAAATTTGTATTTGCTGATCCGTAGGAGATGATATTCATGTCCAACAAACAGACACCTGTTCTCAACAAACTTTGAAACCTACGTAATAAAAATGCAATTCTTTATTTTCGAAGTCTTACTAAAAATATTTTTACATTTTAAATAGTTTAATTTGAAATATTATATTATATTTAGTTGAAATTTCAACTGCTAGGTTCAAAGTTGAACTACTTTGTTGAAATTTAATTTTCTTGGTCGAAGATTTATCATTTCAGTTCAAAATTAATCTCTTTTGGTAAAGAATTGAAGTATTTTCTTACAAATACGTTCCGTTTTTGGTTGAATTCAACTATTTATTATTCATCTACAATTAAAATATTTATTGTTTGAAACATCACCTATTACGTTTTTCGTTGAAAATGAATTTTTTTGGTTAGAAATGAATTTTTTTGGTTGAAAACTTCTTTTTTTTTAGTTGAAAATTCAACTACTAGGTTTAAAGCCCGTCTCTTCAATCCACAAATTTGTATTTGCTGATCCTTAGAAGATAATATTCATATTTGCCAGACACCTGTTCTTAACAAACTTTGAAACCTACATAATAAAAACACAATTCTTTATTCTTGAAGTCTTATCAAAAATATTTCTACATTTTAAACAGTAGACAGATTTAAAATTGTTTAGTCCGAAATCAAAAACTGCAGTGGAAAATTAAATTTATTTTCTAAGCAGAATTTTCAATTTTCTTACCCAATATTTTAAAAGTATTGAAAATGAACTTCAATGTTTATTCAAATCATTATTCTGTAGTTTATAATTTATAAAAAATTGTACTTTTTTCACAGGCTTCAGAGTCTTTTCCTTATTCGCTTCTTTTTCCCCTTTTTTCGTTTTTCCATTTAAATGCAAACCTAATTATTAGCACCCAAAAAGAAAATCAATTCTTGTTTGCTAAATTGTCTTCCATTATATTTTTGGTTAAGAATGAAACTTTTTTGGTTGAAAATGTTATTATTTTGATTAAAATGCAACAATTTTAATAAAAAATCATCCTTTTTGGTTGAAAATTCAAATTTTTTGTTGAAAATTCGTCTTTTTGAGTTGAAAATTCAAGTAATTGATTAAAAATGAAAATTTTTGTTGCCAATCCAACAATTTGGTTGAATCTTTTTTTCTTTCTTGACTAAAAAATGTTTTTAGTTTAAAATTCAACTCTTTTCTTGAAAATTCATGGAAATTTGATCTTTTTTGTTTAAAAATGCAACTCTTTGCTTAATAATTAATCTGTCTTGGTTAAGAGTTCAAGTAGTTCGATGACAATTCGACTTTTTTGGTAACATTTATCTGTTCATTATTCCAAATTAATTTTTTTTTTGTAGAAATATCAACTATTACATTTTTTGTTAAAAATCAATTTTTTTTAAGTTAAGCTATTCCATTTTTGGTTCAAAATTGTTCCTTTTCAGTTGAAAATTCAAGAACTAGGTTTAATGTTGAACTAATTTGTTAAAATTTGATTTTTTGGTTAAAGATTGATCATTTCAGATAAAATTTTATCTCTTTTGGTAACAAATTGAATTATTTTGTTAAAAATGCGTTCTTTTTATGATTGAATTCAACTGTTATTGACCTAAATTTGAAATATTTTTTGGTTGAAATATCAACCATTACATTTTTCGTTGTGAATTTATCTCTTTTTTGCTGAAAATTCAACTACTTGGATAAAAGATGAACTAATTTGTTAAGAAATAATTTTTGTGTTTAATGAGTCATCTCTTTGGTTGAAAATGTAACTGCTTGGTTGAACATTCTTTTTTTGGTTATAAATTAACTTTTTCAATAAAAATTTAACTATTTCAGTTTTGGTAGATAATTGATTGATAATTGATCTTTTGATAAAAATGCAACTGTTCGAGTAAAATTAATTGGTTTTGGTTGAGGATTTTACTTTTTGTCTTGAAAGACTGTTCTTTTTAGGTGGAAAATTAATTTTATTTAGAAGAAACTTTAAGTATACGATTTTTAGTTCAAATAATAATCTTTTTTACTTGAAAATTCAACCATTTGGATAAAAATACATTTTTAACGAAGTATTTTATTTGGTGGAAAATTTGACTTTTTTCGTAGGGAATTAATCGTCTTGGTTCAAAATTGATCTTCTTTAGTTAAAAATTCGTCTTTTTTGTTGAAAATTAATCTATTTTGTCGAAAGTGCAATATTTTTACTAGAAATGTTAGAAATTCAAAGCGTTTTCAATTGAATTTGATATAGTACCCATATTAATTTTATTTAAAAGAATTTCTTGAAAAATGTTCGTGAAGAAGCTCCTTATTGGTTTGAAATTATCTCTTTTGGTCTGAAACTGAATATTCACCTGAAAAACTGACCTATGTGAAGTTAGGTTAAATAAAGGAAAAATATTTGAAAACGATGGAAAGTTTATCGGCATGAACTTTTCTATCGGTTAAATATCCAAGGGTTGAATGTAGAAATTATTCGAATTGTTTAAATGTTTAACCGGTCAAACGCGGAGCACTACGCAGAAAAAACTAGGGGTACGAGACGTTGTGGGTAATCGTTCAAGCAGGGTAATAGTCAGCTGATTATTCGAAACTGAGGTAAACTTTCCGTGATTACATGCCTGTTACGTGCTGCCTCTAGCGGAGTCCGCCAGAGATATCTGCTATTCACCACGGAAAGTTTACCTCAGTTTGATGTACCCACCTGTACCCACCTCGCGTTTACCCTGATTAACCGATTACCTGCAACATTTTGATCCCTCAGTTTTTTCTGTGTAGTTCAAATTCATATTTTAAGTAGGTAATATAGTCATCCATTTCGGCTTTTTCTTTCAGAATTAAGTTCACATGCCAGTAGTAGTAATCATGATAATGCCAGAGAACTGTCTCCATCTCGGACTGCAGCTTCTCCGGGTCGTCCTGTTCGATTCTTCGAAAGAAAAAGGGGTGAACGCAAATTATTAGAAGGATATTATCATTTAGCAATACAAGGAATATGGATCATTGGAGTAGTCGATAATGAAGACAATAAACTTCGTAAAATGTTTAAAACGGATGACTATAAGGAGCAACCGGTTGCGTTATTAGTGGAAGATGTATATCTAACACTTCACCTAAGTCAGTTTCAAATTCACGAAATACCTTTCGGCGATGTGCTTCCTATCCCAGAACTAGATATAAAAATCTCAGAGTTTGTATTTTATTTTGGTTAAATTATGACTGAAACTATATTGATGTGTTCATTTTTTAGGGTGAACCTCACTTTATTGTAGAGTAAATAATATACACTTTTAATAAAAAATATATCAATGAATCAGTCGTTTTCAAAATTTTATCTTTTGCCTCATTTATTTATTATATTCTTATTTCATTCTAAATTAAAATCAGTGAATATTTAAAACAAACTTCTTCGGTAGATTATACAATATAAGAATAGGTACCGAGCTATACTAAAAATTTAAAAAAAACTATTGAATATCCATACAATTTTCTGAAACTGGTTGGTTTCTATTTTTCTACTATTTTTTTTCTAACTTGAACCTTGTAAAAAATATAGATCCACTTATAGACTCAAGGGTACCTCAAACGATACATAATTGAACAAACACTCTAACAAAATATGACCTAAAGAATGTAAGAAAATGGTTTAGATCTAAGATCAATATTGGCTTCGAAATATGTTGGTCTCCCAGAGTCAGTAGTTTACAAAAAAGAGAGAATGCACCAGGGAAAAACGACATATTTTTTCTCCCTCTTTTTTACATTCTCATTCTAATGAGAAGGTATTGGTTTTATGTAAAATTTGACATAGTCGGTTTTCATCAAATCTCCACGTTTTGAGACCCCCTGAGCCAGAAAAAACGGTTTTTACCAAGGTGTCTGTCTGTCTGTAGTCTGTCTGTCTGTCTGTCTGTCTGTCTGTCTGTCTGTCTGTCTGTCTGTAGCCACGATAACTTTCGAAAAAATGATCAGATTTGATTGAGCTTTGGCACACTTTTTTATGGCCGAAAAATAGAGAACGAGTTCGTTAACCAGCTATTTTGGATGAAAATTCAAAAAGTGAGCACATTTTGAAAATTTTTGAGACCACTTTTTTTGAAGATTTAAAAATTCTATGTATGGTTATTAGTAGTACGCAAAATGACGAACAAAATATTCTAATGACTTTTCGTGATAAAACAAAAATTACTGGAGTTATAGCATTTTCAAAATTCCAAAAAACAATCGAAAATGTACATTTTAAGCCGAAAAACGCACGATATGAAAAAAAGTCAAGAGGAAAAAAACGTTGCTTTTTGAACGCCCTATAATATTTTCATAACAACTTTTTGAATTTTTTGAAAAATAAAAAATTCAAATTTTGATCGCACAAAAAAATAATCAAAAATTCCATTTTGCTGTGAAACTATGCAAGATACGAGAAAAGATCATTTCACCAAAATTGTGCACCCAAAAAAGATCTACAAATTTCTCATCATTCACTTTTTGATATGACGCGTAGTTTTTGTTTTATTCGTAAAAAACAGCATTGAAAATAGAAAAATCAAATGCACAGAACCGAGCGTGGAACGCAAGGTTCAAATGATTTTCAAATCAAATATCGAGCGCGAAGCGCGAGTGTCTGGATGAGAATGTGTTCCTTAAGGTCGATAGAACCTTGAGTAAATGAAGTTCCTTTTCAGTCTAAAATAAAAACAAATTTAACAATCACTTAATATGTAGAGGTTTTGATAATTTTATAATATTTGCAAACAAACTTTTTCTTTTCATCGAAGTCGAACACGAAGTTGAAAAATCTAGAGCAACCGAGCGTAAAGCGCGATGTAGATACGCCCGAGCGCGTAGCGCGAGGTGAATACATAATCGAGCGCGAAGCGCGAGATAAATATATGATCGAGCGCGAAGCGCGAGATCCAACAGTTGCGCGCCCTAGGCGCGCTCAAACTTGCGAGCGAAGCGAGCCGCGCGCGAAGCGCGCGATGAGAATGTGCCCGCGAAGCGGGCAGATTTTTTTTAATGTTACATAGTTGAAACCTTCGGAGAGATAATGTTGGTTCAACAAACAAACTTTTATTCAACATTATGTTTACAGTATTATAAGACATTTCTGTCCAAGAATTTTCTTCTCTATGTCGCAGAATAAATTATATTTAAAAAAAAAAACGACGCCATATAATATTTTGAACAAAGATTCCACAAAAACAGATTTTTCTTGATCCTGCGTTAGGGACCGTCCATAAACTATAACGTTACCCATTTCAGGGAAGGAGGGGGTCACGCTAAAACTATTATATTTTTGGTTTGTAATCCATCTCATTTGGTTGAACATTTTATTATTTTGTTGAAAAATCATATTTTTGGGTAACTATTTGATTAAAAATTAATCTTTTTTAGGTGGAAAATTAACAATTCATTCATCATTTTCCAATATTTTGTTTATTTTTATATAAAAATTTTATTTGACAACCTTCAGGATTAAGAAAAATGTCCCATTATTTATGTTTATGTTTAAACTGAGAAAATTCCAGATTATTGTTAAATAACAGTCAAAATGGTATTTTTACAATAAAATAAAAATAACCATTGTTGGATATTTTCATTGCACTATTTATATTTAAGAAATAATTTTGAAAACCAAAACTTACCACGACCGGTTAATATTTGCTAGTTCTATTAAAAATTATCATTTTTCAATATGAATACATTTTAGAAAAACAGAAAAATGTGGAATTTACAAGGTATTTAAATAAGTTCTTGCTCAAATAATTCTGTCAATTTTGCATTGGTTCCACGATTTTTGTCCCAATATATCTTGATTTGATAACTTCTTAACTCAAAAATCAACTATTTTTGGGAAATTTTTGTTGTAAATTAACTTTTTAAATTGAAAATTTAACTATTCCATGTTTTATTCAACGTTTATATTGAAAATTCAGATATTTGGTTGAAAATTTCTGTATTTTTTTGAAACGTTGTCTTTTATGGTAGAATATCTTAATCTTCTTGGTGACCAATTCACTTTTTTTTTGTGGAAAATTCATTTATTTTGTTAAAAATTGATGTTTTTGGGTAGAAAATTAATCTTTTTGGTTGACAATTAATGTTTTGTCTGAACATTAGATTTTTTACTGAAAATTTAACTATTCCCTTTTTTTGTCAAAAATTCGTTTGTTAGAAAATTTAACTACTTTGTTGAAAATTCATCTATTTTGTTGAAAAATTGTTGTTTTTTTTATACATAATCCTTTCTTTCAATTGAAAATTCAACTATTGGGTTGAAAATTCATTTTTTTTTTAAGATTCATTATTTTAGTTAAAAAATAATTTTTTTGCTGAAAAATTTAACTCTTTTGTTAAAAATTTGTTGTTTTTTTGTTGAAAATGAATTTTTTTTTACTGAAATTGTGGCTATTCCATTTTTGTTGGAAAATTGATTTTTTAAAGTTGAAAATTGTCTTCTCGTATTTTTTTGGGGTCGAAAATTCAAACTTAACATTTTTGATAACAATTAAACTATTTTTACAAAAATTAAACTTTTTTTAAAATGAACTATTTTGTTAAAACTCATATTTTCGAATTGAAAATTCACCCGTTTTGTAGATTTGGCTTTAAAATTTAACAATTTTGTTGAAAATTCGTGATTTTTTTTAAGAAATTAATCTCCTTGCTGAAAAATTAATCTTTTTGGTTAAAAACTTAAATATTTGATTAAAAATTCATCTTTTGTAGTTCAAAATTTAACTACTTGGATGAAAGTTGGACTAGTTTGCTAAAAAATTCATATTTTCCCAAGATTCAACTGTTTGCTTTATAATTTAACTTTTTTTGTTAAAAATTCCTTTTTGTTTGGCAAAAATCAATTTTTTTATCTGAAAATTTCACTATTCCATTTGCGGTTAGAAATTTATCCTTTGTGAGTTGAAAATTCATGTATTTTGTGTGAAATTCGTCTTTTTGGTCAGAAAATTCATCTTGTTTGTTGAAAATTCAATATAATTAGATATATTTCGACTTGAAATCTTAGGAATGTAAAGTGTTTCAAATTGAATTCAATATGGTATTTACATTAATTTTATTAGAAAGAATTTATTCCTAAATTATTACCCTATTTTCGTGAAAAATCACCCTCCTTCCTATGTTTTCATAGAATTTTGAGCTATGTTACTTTTCGGGAGGAGGAGGGGGTATAAGACGAAACTACGGTTGTCAAGAAGGGAGGCACAGGGGATCAACAGTAGTAGCCTAAAATTGGTAACGTAGTTTATGGATTCTACTAAGGTTTCAATAAATTGTATCGATTTTCTAAAAAACCATATACCCCATTTTTTACCTCTTTTACAATCTATAATCACAATTTTTGCTATTTGTAATTGCCCATATCACAGAAAAAACAACGCTAATTTTTGCGAATAAATAATAATAATATTACCATTTCTTTAAACCGAAGATATTTGAAGGAAAGAACCTGAGCTTTTTTAGACAAGAAGAAAGAACCCTAAATTCGAAAAAAGTCTGATAAAATTATTTGATGAATTGATTATTTAAAAATTATTTTATTTTAATTGAAAATACATTAAATTTAGAAGAGTTCTAATGCTTTGAATACTTTGATTTTGTAGTCAAGTGTTCTTTATTTAAAGTGAACATTTTTTCAGGTATGAAAGTTTTAATTTTTTAATTTTTATGTCTTAGAAAAATGTTTGGTAACCGGAAAATGGAAAGAAACTTTTTTTGTAATTTTCAGAAGCCACCCTGAAACATTTATATTGAGAATTTGACTGCTAATAAGAAACTTATCGCACGCATGGAGTGCGAATCATGATTGCTAGTATAAAATAATAATGAATATGTGAAATTATATATATATATATATATATATATATATATATTGTTCTTTAATATAAGTACTTTAATGAGATAATTTTAGAAAAAATGTATTATTCAAAGGAATAGTGGAAAATAACTGCACGACTTAAAGTGGTCAACTTTTTGGCAATCATCCTGTAGCTGATTTTTTCATAACTTCAATATTTAGATTCATAATCTGCAGCAAAGAAATATTCTTGAGAAATTTAGAAAGATATTCAACATTGCACTTATCCGAGACTTCGCACCGTACACTGTTAGAAATGTTCGGAAAATTCCAACACATTCAGGATACTAAAGTAACTGAAATTTATGAAATTAAGTTGCTGTAAACGAAATTCAGTAAATTTTATAGGAAATTCGCTAAATTTTTATTAACATTCAGAAACAGTATCTGAAAATAACAAATTGTTTCCTAAAATTCCTAAATGGAAACAGAAAGATAAGTTACCGTGACCGAAAGAAGTGCGCAGTCAGCAACTGCGCACTTCACCAAATTGTTGAATTTTCAACTTTACTCATATTTTCTTATATTTACATTGTCATGACCAATATAGACATTTTTTAATCCCTTGAAATTTTTAGTTACAGTAACTGAAAATTACTAAATTGTAACAAAATTCTCTAACACATGTGACTAAAGCTTTACGCAGTTACCGTTGCTGAAATTTCTGTTCTTACAGAAATTTCTAACCAAAATTTATAAAAATCTAATTTCTAATAGTCTCAGGCTAAGTGCAATTATTCGTTTGAACAATATTAATTTCTTGAAGACTCGGGATGGCTTGAAAGGCAGAAAGAATATACATTTTCTATGGAAAATTCAAAAAGACTTGCATCAAAACTTGCCTTTAATAATCGTAATAAAATGATTCTTATACATCAATGGTACCGTATCGTCGCTAACAAAATTTCTATCTGGCTTAAGAGCCGCAAAAGGATTTTTCTGCGGTTCAAGAATCACTTCCACATCACTTACGGACTTGATCCTTTGAATATCCTGGGGAATTTCTTTTTCCGTATAGGAAGTGATAACAACAGGAATTTTCCTATCGCAGAATTTACGTATCGTCAAAGGCCATGTGTCCCTGCCATTAAAGCCGGTTTCACGATAGAGTCCTGGATTGAATAAGCAAATGACATCCGGTCGATTCAATCCCATCGAGTCGTCGACCTCGTGATACAGTTTCTCTTGATTAAAAGTGACATTTATCGAGCGACCGGAAGTTCGACACTGAGTGCAAATCTTGACCTTTTCAAGTAGCTCTACCAGTACTTGTGGCACTTGCAATTCTGGCCCAGTAAAAGTCAAGGTCAGAGAGGTCAAGGCTGGAAGATAGTGCAGGAACATCTTTTCCCAGATGCGCAGGTTCCAGCACTCGAAATGAAATTCGGCCCCTATTATCTCAACTGAAAAATTCTTTTTTATTTTCCAATTTTCGTAGCTTTTTTGTATTGCAAATAATATTGTAAGAGGTACTGTTGCAATATGGGAAAGACTGGCATAGGTGTGGCAGTCCATTTTTTTGTAATACTGTGAAGACTCGAAGAGTTCGGCCATCTGATGGTCCAGAGTTTGCGGAAGGGTGTAGGGTTCCTGAAATTATTTTTTGCATTAAATATTATCTAATGTTATTAGGGAATTTTCAAAAACTATGTGACGCTATTTTTAACACTTTTTCCATTCGTTCCATTCTTTGTCACAGATCATCACACAAAGTTTGAATCCCCCAGGGGGACGTTACAAATACGAACATCCCCCATCTCTTTGAGAAAAAAAATGTTTCTTCGATTTCATTTTATAAACGCCTAAAATAAAACAAAAAACGTACAAACATGATATTTTAACAAAATTCTCTCAAAACAGGAAAAATGAGGTGATTTTTCACAAAAATAGGGGAATAATAGGGGAATAAATTCTTTGAAATAAAATTAATGTATAAGTACCATATTGAATCTAATATCAAATGCTTAGGATTTTAAGTCGACATATATTGCATTTTCAACAAAATAGTTGAATTTTTAACCAAGAAGGATAATTTTTTTCCAAAAGAGAAGAATTTTCAACAAAAGAATTGAGTTTTCAAGCAAAAAAGTCAAATTTTTAGGATAATAGTTGACTGCTAAACCCAAAAAGATGAATTTTCCACCAAGAACGATTGAGACCAAACAGTTGCATTCTTTTTATCCAAATGGTCCAATCTTCTAGCCAAAAAGACGACCTTCTTAGAAGACATTTGGATTTTCAATCGAGAAAGACGAATTTTCAACAAAAGGGTTAAATTTTTACCAAAAAAAGATGAATTTTCAACAAAATATTTAAATCGTCAACTAAAACAGATTAATTTTCAACAAAAACGTTGAATTTTTAAGAGAAATAGTTCAATTTCAAACTACAATCGATCAATTTTCAACTTAAAAAAACAAATTTTCAACATAATATTACAATTATCAACCAAACAGATTGATATTCAACTAATAAAATGGAGCTTTAACAAAGTAGTTCAACTTTCAACTAAGTAGTGGAATTTTCAATCCAGAAGACTAGGTTTACACCAAAAAAGACGAATTTACAACAAAATCCATAGATTTTTCACCAAATTGTTGAATTTTCAACTAAGAACGACTAGTTTTTAATCAATCATAAAATAGTTAAATTTTTAGTTGAAAAAAATTGATTTTCAACTCAGAAAAAGACGAATTTTCCACAAAGCAGCTGAACTTTCGAACAAAAAGATGACTTTTTAAAAAAAAATAGTTGAACTTTCAGCAGAATAATATGATTTTCAACAACAACAAAATTAATTATCGACCAAAAAGTTGCATTTACAATCAAATACTTAAATTTCCAGCAAAAGGGACAAATTTTCAACGAAATAGTTGAATCCTCAACCAAACCAGATTATTTTTTAACCTAGTAGTTGCATTTGTATCCAATATAGATAAAATATCCACCAAAATAGATGAATTTTAAACCAGCAACGATTTTTCAGTCAAGTGAGAAAAACATTTTTGGATATACTTCCGAAAATCGCATACCTCCGTTTAATTCGAAACTCCGTATACTTATGTATTTTGATGCGCTGATTACGAAAATGATAGTGAAAATACGCGCGAATCCCATTTTCATGGTGGCCCCCCATGAAAAACTGGGAAGGGGAAGGTATGTGACCTAAATTATTTCTATGACCAGTCACAGGGATGCCCCCCCTAGGAGAAATTGGAAAGGGGTAATAATGTGACTGAAATTATTTCTGCGACCATTTAAGGGGTGCCTCCCCCCCACACACGAAAAGTTGGAAAGCGGTAAGAATTTGACCTACACTAATTCTGTCAACAGACACAGGTGTGCCCCCCCCCCCTCAAGACGTTGGAAAGGGAAAGGTATGTGACCTAATTTATTTTTATGGCCAGCCACAAGGGTGCCTTCCCCCACGAGATGTTGGAAAGGGGCAAAGATGTGACCTACATTATTTCTGCGACCAGTCTTCACTTAGAAATTGGAAAGCGGTAATAATGTGACCGAAATTATTTCTGTGGCCATTTAAAGAGGGTGCCTTCCCACCCACCCACGAGAAGTTGGAAAGGGGTAAGAATGCGACCTACATTATTTCTGTGAACAGCCACAGTAACCGGGGTGCCTTCCCCCTCCCCCAACGAGACGTTGGAAAAGGGGTCATAATGTGCTTGAAATTATTTCTGCGGCCATTTAAGGCCCCCCTCCC
>CAKNYM010052647.1:337841-377041 GCA_932195095.1 Andricus curvator
AAGCGGTAAGGATGTGTCCTACACTATTTCTGACAACAGTCACAGGGATGCCCCCCCCCCTCAAGACGTTGGAAAGAGAAAGGTATGTGACCTCATTTATTTTTATGGCTAGTCACAAGGGTGCCTTCCCCACACGAGATGTTGGAAAGGGGTAAGGATGTGACCTACATTATTTCTGCGACCAGTCTCCAGTCAGAAGTTGGAAACGGGTAATAATGTAACCGAAATTATTTCTGTGGCCATTTAAAGGGGGTGCCTTCCCGCCCACCCACGAGAAGTTGGAAAGGGGCAGAAATGTGACCCACATTGTTTCTGTGACCAGTAATAGGGGTGCCTTCCCCTTCCCCCCACGAGACGTTGGAAAGACTTAGGGATGTAATCTACATTAATTCGGTGACCATTCACAGGAATGCTAAAAGTTCTATTCCAAGCAATTCTACACTTTGTACCAACATTTTCCTACTTTTCTCGCAAAATATTCGTACTTCAGAAAAACTTTATAATATATAAAAGGTGTATTTTGAGTAGATCTACAACTTTGGTTGAACCTTTTTCAACCATTTTTATTATTTACTGAGATAAACGCAAAAAACCATGATTGTCATGGTTTTTTCATGGTTTTTACCATGAAAATCGAATTTGCTCCTAATTTTACTATCATATTTATGGTCAGCGCGTCAAAATACATAGGTATACGGAGTTTTTAAATTAATCGGAGGTATGCGCTTTTTGGAAGTACATCCAAATTTTTAACCGAATTGTTGAATTTTCAACGAAGAAAGATGAATTTTTAACCCAGAACTTTTCTACCAAAAAAGATTAATTTTTGAACAAACTAGATGACTTTTCGACAAAATAATCGAATTTTTAACCACACAGTTGAATTTTTACCCACATACTTGAATTTTTGACATAAAAACATGCATTTGTAACCAAATAGTTTTATTTTCAAGAACAACTAAAATTAATTATTTAAATTTACAGTTAAATAGTTGATCTCTCAGAAAAAGAGACGAATTTCAAAAAACAGAGTCAAATTTTTAACCAATAAAGACGAATTTTCAACAAAACATTTGAATCCTCAACCAAAGCAGATTAATTTTCATCATAACAGTTCAATTTTTAAGTTGAATAGTTGAATTTTAAACTACAATCGATCAATTTTTATCCTAAGAAACGAATTTTCAATATAATATTTCAATTTTGAACCGAAGACATTGATGTTCAACTAATAAAACTAAGTTTTCACAAAGTAGTTCACCTTTCAACCAAGTAGTTAAATTTCCAATCAAGAAGATTAATTTTCTACCAAAAAATACGAATTTACAACAAAACTAATTGTTGAATTTTCTAGTAAAAACGATCAGTTTTTAATCAGTAATGGAATAGTTAAATTTTCAGTTTAAAAAATTAATTGTCAACAAAAACAAAGAATTTACAGCAAAATACATCAATTTTCATCGAATTTTTTAAATTTTTGAATAAAAAGAATCAATTTTCAAGCAATAATAGAATAGTGAAATATTCATTTAAAAAAATTAATTTTCAACCAAAAAAGAACGAATTCTCAAAAAATTAGTTAAATCTTCAACTTTCAAAAAAGTCGTTGAATTTTCAACCAAAAGAGATGAATTCTTAATGAAAAATTTAATAATAGAAATTTCAACTAAAAATAGAATAGTTAAATTTTCAGTTAAAAAGATTAATTTTTGACTAAAAAAAACGAATTTTCAACAAAATAGTTGAATCTTCAACCAATAAAATGATTTTTTAACAAAGTAATTCAACCTTCAACGAAGCAGTTGAATTTTCAATTAAAAAAGATGAATTCTCATTGACAAATTTAACAACTGAAAACGATCAATTTTCAACCAATAATGGATTAGTTAGATTTTCAGTGAAGAAAATTAATTTTTAACTAAAAAAAACAAATTACAGGAAAAGGGGAAAGGATATGAAGTCTGTATTTAGTTGATTTACTTGTAAAATAAAATCACTAATTTTCATTTTTTCCATCATTTTAAGAAATTGTTATTCACATTTATGTTTTTAATGTGTGATGTCACCTTCTCCATTAATCCCTCCACCTTAGTGTTATTTTTATTATTCTCAAAGAAGCTACTGGACCCTGGAGATAAGCGCGGCTTCGGGCATTGCTGTGAGCATATCCCCGAGGAATCCATACGTAAACAGTCAGTGGCGTGTGAACCATTTTCTGATATTACGCAATATAAGCGCGTGAGTACCCGCGCACTGTTCCTTTGTCCCTACATTGCTGGTGTTTCACACATGGGTGAGCAGTTATTGAGCAAGCCTCCCTTGCTTCACACATCACCACATTCCGAGGCCATACGAAGCCAGCAGTTCTAGGAATAGCTTAACATGAGGGTGCTTATCTCCAGGCTCCAGTATAGTCAGATTAAGACGTGATTAAATAATAATGACTTAAAAGATTAGAAAATTACTGTAAAGAAAAGAGTCAAATAAAAGAAAAAATTGCTTTTAAAAGGTACCTTATGCTGTCGACTTGGAAGTTCAGGAACGACATTTCCATAAGATTTTTGAAGAGAAAGAATCCTCCTAAAAATCTGGTACTGATCACACCATTGATCATGATCTCCACGATGTTCTTCACTACAATAAAAATCCATTCGACACTTAGGACAACATATTAGGTCCTCTCTTTGATGGCATTTTCGACAAAGTCGAGGATAGAGTATAATTTCCTTTTCCCATAACTCTAAGGTTCTTCCTAATCCTTGTTCGATAATTTCGATCAATTTAATTCGAAATGTTCGATATTGATCTGGAGAAAGGTCTTTTGCCAAGAGTAGGCCTTTATTCGTTTTACAAACTGCAGTCAAGACTTTACATAGATCCTTATGTTGCGGAAGATTTTCTTGCCTGTGTTTGACCTAAAATTTGTTTTATTATTCTTATGTAATTTCTATTTTCTTATGTAAATTCTATTTAAATTTTCTAATTATCTTTAGAACATATTCGACTGATTCATATGGGTTCGAACTTCATTTATAGTAAAAAGCGATGTTTATATTTTCTATTCAACAATTACTTCCTTTTTCAGGTTGTCAACTGAAATCCTGGAAAAAAATTCCTTGACAATTCTAGGACGTTTCCAGGTATTTCAAGATTTTTATTGTAAATAATGTTTCTGTCAGTCCTTTTAAATATCTAAATGTCTACAAATAGTAATATTCACGTATAAAATTAAATGACTTTTTTCATTTCTGAAAGTAACTTTATTGAAGGATAAGTTTTTTCTTAACGGTAAAGATTTCTCGGGATTTAATTAATTTATTTTCATTATTTCATTATTTTCATAAAGTCCATGAATTTCAATAATAATAAAAACTAATTTTTATTTTATTTTCATATGCCTAATATTCAGTGCATATTTAACGTATTATTATTCTGAATTAAAGATATTTGCAGGTGAGTAGAATCGCTGTAAAAACATAGGAAATAAGAAGATTTTTCACGAAAATAGGGAAAAATATTCTTTTAAGTCAAATTAATGTGAATACTACGATAAGTTCAATTTAGAACGCTTCAAATGCCTAAAGTTTCAAGTAATAGTATTGCATTTTCAACAAGATAGATGAACTTTTTACAAAATAATTTAATTTTCAAACAACAAAAATAATTTTCTGCTAGAAAGGACGAATTTTTAACAAAATACATCAATTTTCAGCCAAATAGATGAATTTTTGACTAAAAAAGATCAGTCTTCATCTAAAATGGAATATTTAAATTTTAGGTAAAAAAAAAATTAACAAAAAAAAAAGAATTTTCAACAAAATAGTTAAATTTTTAACCCAGATTGATTGTCAATTGAAATGGTAAATATTTAACAGGAATAATTGATTTTTTAACCAAGAAAATAAATTTAAATTTTATAATAATATAATTATATATTATAATTCTAATAAAAATTTGAAATTCAACCAACCAGATTACTTTTCCACAAAAAAGACGAATTTTCAGCAAAATATGTGAATTTTGAACCAAATAGTTCAATTTTCAACTAAAAAAGATAAATTTTAAACCAAAAATGGATTGGTTAAATTTTCAGTATAAAAAAAAATTCAAATAAAAAAAACGAGTTTATAACAAAATATTTTCAACCAAAGTGATGAATTTTCAACTGAAGTGGCAAGTTCTTAACTGGAAAAGATTAATTTTAAACCAAAATGATAAATTTTCAACAGAATATTGAATCTTTAACTGAAATAGTTAAATTTTCAGTTAAAGAAATTAATTTTTAACCAAAAAGGCGAATTTTCTACAAACCAGTTGAATTTTCAACTAAAATGATGAATCTTCAACCAAAGAATGATTTTTTGATGAAGGGGTTCAACCTTCAACCAAGCAATTGAATTTCCAACTAAAAAAATATGAATTTGTAACTAAAAACGGAATATTTAAATTTTCAGTTGAACAAAATAATTCTGAAACGAAAAAAATAATTTTTCATCAAAATAGTTACATTTTATTTTTAACCAAAGAAATAAATTTTTAACCAAAAATCTGAATTTTCAAACAGCAAGATTAATTTTCTAACAACAGAGACGATTTTTCAACAAAATAGTTACATTTTAAACCAAAAAGATGAATTTTCAATCTAGAAAATAATTTTCTACCAAAAAACACGAATTTTTAAAAATATATATGAAATTTCAAATAAAATGATGAATCTTCAACCGAAATAGTTAAATTTTCAGTAAAAAAAATAAATTCTAACTAAAAAGACAAATTTTCTACAAATCAGTTGAATTTGCAACTAAAATGATGAACCTTCAACAAAATATATGTAATTGCAACTAAAAAAGATAATTTCTCAAACAAAAATTGAATAGTTTTATTTTCTGTAATAACAATTCATTAAAAAAAAAAAGAATTTTCATCATATTAGTTAGATTTTTAACCAACGAGATGATTTTTTAACTAAAATGATAAATCTTCAACTCAAATAGTTGAATTTTCAGTTAGAAAAATTAATTTCGAACCAAAATGACGAATTGTCTACAAACCAGTTGGATTTTCATTTAAAATTATGACTCTTCAACAAAAAAAAATGATTTTTTAACAAAATGGTTCAACCTTCAACTAAGTAATTGAATTTTCAACTAAAAAAGATAAATTTTCAACCAAAAACGTAATAGTAACAAAAATATGAATTTTCAACCAACATGATTAATTTTCTACCAGAAAAGACGATTTTTCAACATAATAGTTACATATTAAACAAAAAAGATGAATTTATAATCAAGAAAATAATTCTTTACCAACAAATACGAATTTTCAACAAAATACATGAAATTTCAACTAAAAAAGACCAATTCTCAACCAAAAATTGACTAGGTTAATTTTCACTTATAGAAATTAATTTTCAACTAAAATGATTAATATTTAAGTGAAATAGTTAAATTTTCAATTTAAAAAATTAATTTCTAACAAAAAAGTCGATTTTTCTACGAACCAGTGGAATTTGCAACTAAAATTATGGATGTTCACCAGAAAAATGATTTTTTATCTAAGTGGTTCAATCGTTAACCAATTAATTGCATTTTCAACCAAAAAGATACATTTTCAACAAAAAATGGAATAGTTAAATTTTTGATGAACAAATCAATTCTTAGTCGAAAAAACGAATTTTCAACAAAATAGTTACATTTTTAAAGAAAGAAATGAATTTTTAACATAATATTTCAATTTTCAACCTTAGAAATAAATTTTTAACCAAGCAGATTATTTTTCTACCAAAAAGGACAAATCTGTCACAAAATACATGAACTTTAGTCCAAATAGTTGAATTTTCAACTAAAAAAGATAAATTTTCAAACAAACATATAATAGTTAAATTTTCAGTTAAAAAATTAATTTCAAACAAAAAAAACTGATTTTGAACTACTTAAATTCAGTAACAGAAAGCTACTTTTACAAATAAAAAATATTGTTATTGAATTTTATATTACAATTTAAAAAAATTTAAGCAAGCTCTCGAAAAATATCCCCAACAATTCCCGGTTTTCCAGGTGAGTAGACAACCTGATTTTCTTTGAATTTAAAAAACTATTTGCTTTTTTATAGATTATTTAATTTTAGACAAATTTTCAATCTTACCGAACAATAAGACACCATGCCGCAGGATTCACAAGATGCTGAGCTATCACAGATTTTTAAGCAGACCAAACATAAATTGCACAAAAAAACCAAGCGAGGTCTAAAACTAAATTCAAATTCTTCTTCATCGTCTTCAGAAATAATGTCATTTTCGCTTGGTTTAATAAAAGGATAATTCAATCTAGAAATTATATCAATTGGATATATACTAGAGGAATTCAACAAATTATTACTTTCTATGTCGTCCTTTATAAATTTTTCTCCTGAAATTCCACTGCTTTTTTCAGGAAGTAATGGTCCCTTCTTATTCTTGTTTTTCTTTCGACCCATTGCTCTATTTTGAGAAGAAAGGGAAAAAGTATTTTAATTAAAGTTCTCAACTTATAAAAAAAAACGTATGGGGCCGTGCATAAATTACGTAAAATTGGGGGGAGGGGGGTATATCAACTATTTTTCTATGCTGTTTTACTGGAGAGGGGGGGGGGGTGTACGCGATTAAGGCCATTTCTTACGTAGGATGTTTTCACGTCTGCGAATCACTAATAAACGAAAGTTAAACAAATGTTAAAAATTCATTGTTTTAATTAAATATTTACCTTTTTTGCTTAAAATTAATTTTTTGAACTGAAAAAACTATTACCTTTTCAGTAGAAACAAAATTTCTAACTAAAATGACGATTTTTCTACAAACCATTTGAATTTTCAACTAAAATTATGAATCTTCAAAAAAAACATAATTTAAAAAAAAGTGGTTCAACCTTCATCCAAGTAATTGAATTTTCAACTAAAAAAGATAAATTTTCAACCGAAAATGAAATACTTGAATTTTCAGTTGAACAAATCAATTCTCGACTAACAAAAATTAATGTTCTTCAAAATGGTCGTATTTTTAACCAAATAAATAAATTTTCAACTAGAATGATGTATCATTAACTAAAATAGTTTAATTTTAAACCAAAAAGATGAATTTTAAATTTAGAAGATAATTTTCTACCTGAATAGACGAATTATCTACAAACCAGTTGATTGTTCAACGAAAATTATGAATCTTCAACAAAAAAAAGATTTTTTAACCAAAAATGAAATAGGTAAATTTTTAGTTGAACAAATTCTCGAGAAAAAACGAATGTTTAACATGATATACATGAAATTTTGGTGGAAAAATCATATATTTTATTAAAAATTCTTATTTTTTGGTAGAAACAATATCTTTTTTATTAAAAATACAACCGTTTAGTTGAAGACTAATCTGTTTAAGTTGAGGATTGAAGTATTTTCTGAAAAATTGGTCTTTTATATTTAAATTCAGTTGCTTTTGATAAAAAAAAATATATTTTTTGGTTGAAATATCAATTATTACATTTTTCATTGAAAATTGATCATTTTCAGTTGAAAATTGAAACATTCGGTTGGAAATTTAAATGTATTTTGCTAGAAATAAGTTTTTTTTGTAACAAATTAATCTTATTGGTTGAAAATTTAACAGTTTGGTAGCGTTTTGGAAGCGCGAGAAACATCAGTCGCGCACCCTAGCCGCGCTCAAACTTGCGAGCGAAGCGAGCCGCTCGCATAGCGCGCGATTAGAATGAGCCCTCACAGTGCAGCGGGCTGATTTTTTTGGGGTAAAATTGACCTGTTTTTGAATCAAAATAATATTTTTTGCCTAGAGTATTAACTATTTCATTTTTTGTTGAAAATTCATATTTTTATGTTGAAAATTCATATTTTTAAGTTGAAAATTCATATTTCTAAGTTGAAAATTCAACTACTTTGTTGAGAAATCGTATTTTTTGTTAAAAATTTATTTTCTTAACTGAAAATATAACAATTTGGTTAAAAATTGAACTGCCTGGTTGGAAATTAAATCTTTGGTTGAAAATTCATATTTCCGGGCTGAAAATTCTACTGTTTTCTAGAAAATTCGTATTTTTGTCTGGAAAAATCAACAATTTGACAGAAAATTAAACTAGATGGTACAAAATTCAACTTTTTTGTAGAAAATTTCTTTCTTTTTATTGAAAATTGATGTTTTATAATACACAATTCAACTATTCAATTCTTGGTTAAATATTGATCTGTTTCAATTGAAAATTGAACAATGTGTTCTGAAATTTATGTATTTTGTTATAAATTCATACTTTTTTTATAGAAAATTAATCTTCTTGGTTGAAAATTCATTTGCTTGATTCGAAATGTATGCACTTTGTAGAAAAGTCGTCTTTTTTGGCAGAAAATCAATATTCTTAGTTAAAAATTCAACTGTTTGCTCAAAAGTTTATTTATTTTTTTGAGAATTCGTCTTTTTTGGTAGAAAATTAATGTTCTTGGTTGAAAATTTATCTTTTTGGTTGAAAATTCAACTATTTTGTTGAAAATTTATCTTGTTGGTTCAATTCGACTGTTTCTTAATTTGAAATAAAAATCTTTGTTAGGTTAAAATATCAACTATGACATTGCTTGCTGAGAATTAAACTTTTTTGGTTGAAAATTCAACTACTTGGTAGAAAGCTGAACTACTTTGTTAATTCATAAGAAACAGTAAAACTTTACCAAAGCCCCCTCCCCCCAAATCGTCTTACGTAAGTTTTGGATAATGCCTGAATGAATTCACGAAAAAAATTTAGTTGGGGAAAAGTACGTAACATAGGGGGAGTGGGGGGTCAAATGTTGCGGACCATAACAAAGGGGGGTACGTGGTTCAAAATTTACACCACAAAAAAACTTTAAGTAATTTATGCACGGCTCCTATCTGCACAGAAAATAAAACAAAGAAAAAAATTTCAATCCACTATTTATCATTTACCCACAAAATGCATAGCAGGTGGTTTAGAATTAGATCATGTCGGCCGTCAATTTAGCGTAACCTAATGGTTATGTCATGTGCCAGGAACGGCTTTAAGGGAAAAACAAATAACGGGTAATATAATCTTTAAAGAAAATTATTTAGAATCCATGAAAAATTTTTCTCTCTTCTCTGTTCACATATTTTCTTAAAGGTTAATAAAACAGAAATCGCAATTAAGTATAACAAAGAAATACCCACAGAGAAATTCTGTAGTTGCAAACGCTTAAAAAAGTTAATTGATAAAAGAATTAAAAATATTTAGATATACGATTGAAAAAAAAGTTTAATTTTAAGGAATATTCAAAAAGGAATAACGATGACTTGACAGATAAAATTAGTTAATTTGAAATTTGTATTATTTCCACATTTCAAAGAGAGACAGACCGTCTCCGGTGTTCAAATCACTTCAAACGACTTGTTACGTTTAAGATTAGATCTTGGCTTAAAACCAACCGCATTAGCCCTCCTTAATTTTTATGACTTTTTATTCATGGTTAAAGTGCAAACTATAAATTAATTATGCACCTAATTAAATTAAACTTTATTACAGAAATGAAAATACACAAAACTAAAGAAGGAGAATTTATACATATTTGTTACAATCACTTGAATATTACCTGCGAATTTCCCAAAAATAACAGACATTTTTTTCAAAATGCAGTATTTTCGAACAAGCATAGGTATTCGGGATTTTTTTTGTTTATTCGGCGTGGGAATTCTTGCTTTTTCAATTAATTGAAAAAAATCATTTTTAATTTTGAAAAATGACAAAATTCTTACTAAAATTCTTGAAAGTGGATTTTCTCAAAAACATCAGCTTAAAATTTTTTTTTAGAGCGATAGATGGTATCATGCACTACATATCATCTAAATTATTGTGTTCCTGGTAAACCACTGCTACACACTGAAAACCTTCTTTTTTTAAATCGTTTTTTGCATTTTTCTCAAAAACCACGAAAGGTACAAAAAAATTTCATTAATTAAGACCCTTTTTTGGGTTCGCAATTGAGGACATCCTAGCAATTAAAGCATTGCAACTTGAAAATGTAAAAAAGTAAAAAAATCTCACTGATTTGTAAAAATTCAAGAACAATTATTACTTTTAGTTTCACATAAAATTGAACATACCAAGGATCATATTAAAATTTCAAAAACTTTTTCTATTCAATATAGCAAAAAATATTTCAATACCACTATTTGTGTATATATTTTTGTATTCAATTTATAAAGTTCTTGTTTATATTCGAAATTGACTCATTTTTATTTGAATTGGATAATTTTTTGGATTTTAAATAATTAATTCTTTTAATAAATTTAAAAAAAAAATCACTCACGTTTTTTTTAAAGCACGTCAAATTTGACGTGATTGATGAAAATGCTACGGGAAATCTTGACTGACTGTTGCCTTTGGCAAAAGGGATCGAGGAGATGAATTCACATTACAAAAAAGACAGAGACAACATCACATGCGCAGACCGTGAATGGGCACAATGCCCAAATACAATTACAAATACACGTTATTTCAAGCTCTCCTAGGTACCAATAGTCTCTTCGATATATATAAATCTATCACAATAGATCTTAGTTCAACACTTTTCAAAGAAAATAGGATTTTAATTTACAATACAAAATTTAAAAGTGCAATAAGTTATTCAACATATAATTTCAGTTTTTTAATCCGTTCATTAAGGTGTATAAATTCAATCAAAGTTCTAAATTTCACTTTGAATCTGAGAAGACCAAAATACAATAGCGCCTGCTAGCAGGCAACAATCTCAACAGTCCGGTAAGACGACATCAACCTCCATAAATTAATTTTTTTTTTATTTATAATTTTATATTGATTTAAGGCCATGTGTCGAGTGGGTCACGTGACAGGATTCCTACCTCACCGACACTTTTTTTATTTGTAAACTTATTTTCACACGAATAGTCACATCGAGTTGAAAATTTGGGATAATAAATAAGAAGCACTAAGAAAGGTGGATCTGGTCCTAAATTTTTATAATTATGAAAAAAGATTTGTTTGTAAATAATTTTTTTTTTTGCTTTTTCCATGATTATTAAAATTTAGAACCAGACCCACATTTTGTATTGCTTCCTATTTATTATCCCAAATTTTCAACTCGATGTGGCTATTTGTGTGAAAATAAGTTTACAAATGAAAAAAGTGTCGGTAAGGCAGGAATCCGGTCACGTGACCCACTCGTCACATGGCCTAAAATTGATTGAAGAAAAAACTGAAAATTAATTTTTTGGGAAGAGGGACGCTTTTACTTTTTTGTGATATATATTTATAGAGATTCAAATTTATATACACAGCAAGCGAAAAATAATTCAAAAGAATTAAGAAAGATAGCCAAATATTCTCATCGTGAAATCAGGTGGAAATCACGCGTGATGAAAAATATCACGCGTGAAGTCAGAACGGATAACAATTGCCGACTCACCATGAAGTCATCTGGAATTCACGTGTGAAAAATCACGCGTGACTTAGACGTGATAAATACATATCACATGAGAATTCACTGTGAAATAATTTGCAGATCACGCGTGATTATTTATGTGCGTGATTTCATGAGCACATCACACCAAAATCATGCGTGAAATATCACGCGTGACTTTAACGTGATCTAAAATATTTTCATGCTTTGAGAGTTTTCGAGTTGAAAAATAAATTTAGTTTGCCTCGGTTCTTTGAATCTTCACCACGTAATTTTTGTTAGCGATATTTTCATTTAAAATAGTTGTTCCTTTTCAATATAAATTTAAAACAAAAAGTTCCGCAATTTTTCGTTACTGTTTTCTTTCAAAAAATTTTTTTAATCAGTGTCGGGGTTAATAATTTTCAGGTTATAATAACCATCTTTCTTCTTTTTAATTTAAAATATTCTTTGAATTTTAAATTCTTTTCTAATTCTTATTATGAATAATAATGTTTTGTATACCTTTGTCAATTTTTCACTAATGAATACAAAATTTTGATTAATTAATCCTTTTTTAAAGAAAAGTGATTAGTGTTGTGTTTGTATATGTGTATGTGAGTGTACACATGTATATATATATATTATATTATTTTTATCGGCAGGTATTATGTTTCTGATTTTTCCGATTGGCACAATAATATATTTTTGTCATACCTTGTAGTTTCCTATAAATAATCCCTGATGAGGGAGTTTAAATTGACTCCGAAACATGTTAGTTCCTTGGTAGTATAAAAAAGACGGATAAAAGAAAAAGTGAGAGGTTGGTATTTTTGGTTGACTTTTTCTCCTTTTCTCCCTCTTTTTTCAATTGGTTATTTTTGTCTCTAATGAGCCGAAAAGTGAGGTGGTCTAGAAATCTATTTTTTAATTTTGAATCTTTTTCATGCTCATTTTGCATAAAATTATTCATGATAAAATGGATTTCTGTTCTATCTTAATTTTAAAATCACGGTAGCTATCTGGGGCAGATAGCCACCGTGATTATGACATCATTAGATGAAATCATCTTGAATTCGAACGCGGTAAGCATGGAGTGAAAAGGAAAAATCATACGCAAATGAAAAATCACTATGATCTGCGAAAGATTTCACAGTGATGTTTCATGTGATATGTATTTGTCACGTCTGAGTCTCGCGTAAATTTTCACGCGTGATTTCCTCACGACTTCATGGTGAGTCGGCAATTGTTATCCGCTCTGACTTCACGCGTGATTTTTTTCATCACGCGTGATTTCCACCTGATTTCACGACGAGAATATTTGGCTATCTGGCTACATAGTAAACTACATGGGAACCTATGTGGGAACCCATATGGGATCCTTTTTTGAATTCCTGTCTCAAATTACGATGTGAGATAGGATGGGAAATATTTTGTGGGTTTCCACATGGGTTCTTATCGAGGGGCTATTCACTGAGTGAAAATGAGTTAAAGATTTCCTGATTTTCGAAGAGTACGCGATCTTGAGTCTGAGTTGAGATGAGTGAAGCGAATCGAGTCAGAGTTGTTGAGAATCGGAGAGAATACGAATGAATTGGAAGAACACAGTGCGATCAGGAAGAGTACAAAATGAGTTGAAAGAATATGGAAAGAGTTCAAAGAATATTGCCGACATGGGAGGTTTTAGATAATTTTTCCGTGAATTCGCGTACATGAAAAATAATTAATATGAATCACTGTAGTTATTTACTACAAGAAACTATCCACCTAGAAACACTACCCGAATCGGGTACTGTCACGTCTACCCTGAAAGGGAAATCGCTTAATGGTATACTACTACTATACTCATTTTTATTTTACACATATATAACACAAACAAAGTTTGGAATTGCTTATTTTTTAACTCTTAGTTTGAATTCAGTAATTTTGACCATTTCCAATTATAAAGCATATGGGGCATCATTTCTGAAGTGTACCCACCTCGAAAATGAAAGTTGTCCGATCGGGCTAAAAATTGGCCCAATTGTAGTTCTATTAGATAGTACTCCTCACACCAAAAATTAATTAATTTTGATAATTATTTATCAAAGTGGAGGGGGTACAATTTTTGGGTTTTTCAAGCAAAGCCTTAGTTTCAAACGTTTGTAACTTTTGTCCTATTGCCTTAAACAAAATTTCACAAACTTTCTGGTGGTGATAACGATTTTTGAAAAAAGTCAAAATTTGACCCGAATTTTTGAAAATCAAAAATAAATTTGACTTTTTTTCAAATACGGGCACTTTTTTTTTTCTTCAAAATATTTTTAAAAGAAAGCTGAGATTTTTTCCTATAAGACCCCCAATTTTCAGAGTGGCAAATTAATTCGTCTTTGAGTAATAGAACGATACGTAAACAAGATGCCGTGATGGGGCGGGTGGCGCGCGATTTCCCCTAGTGCGCTCACGCCGAGGATCTTTGTGCAACGCTTTAGTGCCAGTTTTTCAAGTTAAGTAATATTATATAGTAATATTATGTGTCTTTCTGTTTGATTTTTTGGTGATAGTTTCAACAGTTGTTTTCTTTGCAGGCCTCTTTTGCGGTTTCTGTTTTTTGCCATTCGAGAAGATGTCGTATTTCTCAGAGGACGAAAACTTCTTGAGTTGAAGTTTTCCATTTTGAGTGGGAATGAAAGCGTGATACTGTAATGTACCTGGTATAGTGACAGCTTTGTCAAATCTGGCTTTCAGTAATTCGGTGGCTAAGGCATGATTTTCTTTGCTGCTGAAAAAAATTTCGGTTTCCTTACAGTTACTCTTTGCCCACTGAAACAAAGCATGGGGAGTGAGTCTGTGATTTTTCGGAGAACATTGTAAGCTTGAACGTGCTGCTTGTCTCTTTATATTCGCTCCTATACCATCACATGCACCCTTACCATGAGATGTACCATGGAAGTGCCATTCAGCTTGGATACCAAAATATTCTTCATGGGCTTGGAGATTAACAAAGCTACTCTTATTTTTAAAATGTTGCCCTGCACCATCAGTGAAATAGTAAATTTTCTTTGGCCTGAAATGAGTTTTCAAGTAATCTACTATTATCTTTTGATACTCGTGAACAGCCACCGTGTCGTGAGCTAAGTTATCAGATATGATTGCGATACTTACGTGCTTGAGCCCTCCATCTTTTTTATAATAAATCACCACAGTGAATATTGTAGCTTGGTCGTTATTCCAGTGGAATGATTGCGCTGCATTCTGAATTATGAAGGCGTAATTCTCAGCGAAATCGAAGCAAATCAAAAACTCCCCGGGCAATAAATTTTCCTTCAGGTTTTTGAAAAAAGATGATTGCTCCTTTGAAATAAAGTGATGAGTTTTTAATTTCAACAGCCTTTCACATAAATCATCTAGGAATTCATCAGTATCCATTACCAGAGTTTTCAGACTACATCGGTCGGTCTGTAACCAAATTTCAAATCTCACTTCATTTATACAATGTTCATCAAAAGCTTTTGTGATGTTATCTTTCAAGTTCGCAGTACCTGGACAGTTTTCACACTCTCCTAAATGACAGGAACTTGAAGAGTTAGGACATACAATAGCATCCAGACAGTCGTGATAATTTGTGAGCACCATGTCAGTATCCTCTGTTAAATGTTGAATATTTATTTCATTTAACATCAACTTGACATTCTCATGATGCACGCAAACGCACACATTATGAGTGCCACTGCTTCCTGCTAGAACACAATGACGAGGTCTGAGTTTTGTGAATTTCGAAATACTGATCTTCAGGCCTACGTGTTCTGACGTAAATTGAGCATATAACTCGTTGAGATTACACAGTAGTAACCTTTTCTGAACATGTGAACGAGTTCCATCATCATTCTTGATCGACACAAAGTCTTTCATCCCTGGCATCATTCGACTGACCGTAATGCAGGCCTTGTTAATTTCACCCTGAAAATGCAGAGAGCAGTCATTCTTGTAGCATATAATATTACTTAACTTGAAAAACTGGCACTAAAGCGTTGCACAAAGATCCTCGGCGTGAGCGCACTAGGGTAAATCGCGCGCCACCCGCCCTATCACGGCATCTTCTTTACGTATCGTTCTATTACTCGAAGACGAATTAATTTGCCACTCTGAAAATTGGGGGTCTTATAGGAAAATATCTCAGCTTTCTTTTAAAAATATTTTGAAGAAAAAAAAAGTGCCCGTATTTGAAAAAAAGTCAAATTTTTTTTTGATTTTCAAAAATTCGAGTCAAATTTTGACTTTTTCCAAAAATCGTTATCACCACCAGAAAGTTTGTGAAAAAATCTATCAAAAATATTTGAAGTGAAATTTTGTTTGTGGCAATAGGACAAAAGTTACAAACGTTTGAAACTAAGGCTTTGCTTGAAAAACCCAAAAATTGTACCCCCTCCACTTTGATAAATAATTATCAAAATTAATTAATTTTTGGTGTGAAGAGTACTATCTAATAGGACTACAATTGGGCCAATTTTCAGCCCGATCAAACAACTTTCATCTTCGAGGTGGGTACACTTCAGAAATTATGCCCCATATAATTTTCCAAGTATTTAGAGCAATTAGACGTTAATGGTTCAAGACATTTTGTGTAGGGGAGACCGGGGCGAGATGAGCATAGTAATGATTTTCAGTAAAATATTTGCAATCTATAGTATTTTTTTAAAATCTAAGTAGTTCTTCACATTATTTGAACCTTCAGGTATCAATTTTATGAAGGACGAAGTGTTTTAAGAATATGAATTGCTTTAAAAATATATAAATTATAAACTGTGCATATGTCTCATCTCGCCCCAGCTCTGGGGCGAGACGAGACACATATTGGGGCGAGACGAGACACGCTAACTATTAATTATTTTCTGTTAATAGAAGTTTATTTTTTTGTGATTTTGTAGGTATCATTTAGTCGTATTACTCAGGGGAACGGGTTTGTAAATATTTGAAAGTATAGATGCAATTAATGATCAGTTTAATACAATTCTTTTATGTATTTTTAAACAAAATAGGAATTGTAACCTCCTAACATTTTTAACCTCTAACAGTCTAATCACAGTCCTAAAGATTTAAACTTTTTTTTAAGTTTGAACACAAGAATTTTAATTACATTTTTGAACACAAAATAATAATGCTGAAAAAGCAATTACAAAAACATCTAAAATTTATTAAAGTAATTAACCTTAACATCGTATAATAACAAAGACTTATGATATAATAGATAGACCTGATTTCATCAATTATATATACACATACTTCTATCAATCACCTTTTTTGCAAGAAATTTCCACCGAAACATCTTTTTGCAAACATTTTTCAACTTTACGAGCTAAAGTTGCTCTTGGAACTTCGTGAGCAATTGCAGTTGCTCTAACACTCACATTCTTTTGCATCACAGATTTTACAGCCGCAACCATAGACTCTTCTGACCATGACTGTCTGCGTTAGTTTTTCTTCTATAGGTTCTCACCATTGCAACAATTTTATATTTTTCAACTCTGCACTTGAAAGAAACTTTTCGGCCAACTCCATAAAAAGGTTAAAAGCGCTCAGTGACAAGCAGGATATGCGTGTCTCATCTCGCCCCATAAACCTAGCTCATTCCGCCCCAAATCACAATTTTTGATCAAATCTTAAATATTACAGGTTTTTATTAAATAAATGTGTATAAATACATGACATCATTAAAGTTCGATAAATTAACTTTACGAAAAACGTTAGATTGAAAATATTATCTGTTATTTTCACAATTTTCTTTCTGTTCTAAAATACGACAGAATAACAGGATTCAGGTGTTGAAATTTTAATCGTTTTTATTTTTAATTTATTTTATTTATTCAGTCTATTCTTTTATTTCTAGATATTCAATATCATTATTTTTGTTATACCTGAAAAGAACAGTAATGAAAACCACATATTTTCAGAAAAAATTCAGTGTCTCATTTGACCCCGTATGCTCATCTCGCCCCGGTCTCCCCTAATATTTAAAATTCTGAAATTTTAAACGGTGAAAATGACAGTGATGTTTTTTGAAAAAAATCACATTTTTAGTAAAGAAATCAATCCAATCGCTTTAAGTGTCACTTGATACTACATGATATGACACTTATTAATAATATATATTATTAATATAATACTTAAATTACGTAACGGATTGTAGGCCCTTTCCGACCCCCTCCCGCCCTGTAACGAACCATAACAAAATATGTATACTCCCCACCCCCTCTTACTGGTCATAATTTATGGTTTCCAGAAATAATAAGATATGAGACTTGAAACAAATGGTACTTTTTTGTTTTTAAGGTAATATGTATATGCTTTGGAGTATGAAAACTTCATTTCCAAAATTTCTTGATTTTTCCTTGACTAATTTTTTATTTTCTCTGACATTCAAATACCAGTATTTTAAAGTTGTAATATTTTTAAAATAGTGCCTTTTATAAACATAATAAAGCAATATTTCAGGAACAAATTTAAATTTTTTAAATTTATTTATTAATTTTAAGCAAAAAAAAACTAAAAAATTTGTCTACCACAAATATGAATTCAGTCGTAAAAGAAAAAAAGTTCACCTAAATTGTTCAACCTTCAAGCCAAAAGACAAATTTTCTGTAAAAAAAAAATTGAACTTTTAACCAGAAAATATACATTTTGAGCAAAAAAATTAATTTTCAATAAAATAGTTACATTTCCAACCAAACAGTAAACCCTAATTAAAAAAAGAAAAAAAAATTTCAACAAAGTCGTTCAACTTTTACCCACGCAGATGAATTTTTAATTTAAAAATATCAGTTTTCAAAAAAATAGTTAAACTTTGAGCCAAAGAGATCAATTTTCAAGTAAAAATATAAATCTCCAACAAAATATTGGTTCTTAACAAATTGGTTCAACCAAAATTTTCAAACAAAATAGTTGAATCCTCAAGCAGGAAAGATTAATTTTCAACCAAACAGTTGCACTTTTATCCAACAAAGATACAATTTCGACTAAAATAGAGGAATTTTTTAATTAAAAACATAATTTTTCCAAAAAATAGTTGAATTTGCAACAAAAAAATTCAATTTTCAACAAAATAGTTGAATTTTTCAAACAAAAGTATCAATTTTTAACAAAATTGTGATTTTTTGAATAAAACAGTTGCCATTTTATCCAAGAAAGATGAAATTGCTACCAAAATAGATTAATTTTTTAATTAAACAGACAAATTTCCAAATAAATAGTTGAATTTTTATCAAAATAAATTTTTAGTTTTACTTTTTAACTACAAAATATGAGTTTTAAGTAGGAAGTACATTTTCTATGAAGATAGTTGAATTTTCAACCTAAAAAGACGATTTTCCAACAAAACAGTTAAATTTCCAACCAAACAGTTTCATTTTGGTCCAATATTTTTTGTAGTAATAACATTTTTTGTAATAATTTTTTAAATTTAAATTCATTTTACGCGTCTTTGAAGCTAAAATGCTTCAAATTTTACAGTAATAAACTCCATCAGAAATTTCTAATCTGAAACCCAGAGCTTAATTTTATTTTTGGGAATCCCGACAATAAAATTTACAATTTCTATTTACAATGTCCAGTTTAAATATCTCAGGTAGGCGAGAACAAGCAAGCGAAGGGTAACGTGCTGGACGCAATGGTGGGGGTATACTACTGAGGACAGCGGGTGCGAGTCCGGAATTGCCCTCACTTTTTAAGGCTCGTTTTAAGATAAAAATATAAAAACGAATGAAATATGAGGGCTGTTTTAACAAGATTTTCTAACCAAAAACCAGATTCTCGGATTTGAAACAAATTGAAAAGCGCAAAAACAAGTAAAACATGAAATGCATTTTTATTTTTGTTTTAGCAACTCAAAACGTCTTTGTATCTCAAATAAAAAGTGCATACAAAATGTATTCAAATATTTATTTTGAATAAATGCAATTCTCTGTCTCTTCTAATTTGATAATTAGCTTATTATAAATTAAAATCTTCTTTATTACGCGTAGAATAAAAATATCAGAAAGTCAAACAGTAACTGAATACTTAAGTTCGAAAGAGTTGAGCGAGAGTTCGTAAGAGTACAAATGAACGCGCTGACTTTACAGTGACCGACGCTGAGTTGAGAAGAGTTGCGAAGAGTTGCGAAGAGTTGAGAAGAGTTGAGAAGAGTTGGGAAGAATTTACGTGATTCTCCCTGAGTTAGCGCGATTTCCTAAGATTTGGAAAAATTTCTCATGATCTGGCCGGATCATAAGAAATTTCACTTGACCTGTTTTGAGTGAGGAATGACTTTTCACTCATTTTCACTCAGTGAATAGCCCCTCGGTTCTTATATGAATACCGTTATGGAATCCTATGAATTGCTCCTACATGAAATCCCACATGGGATTAAAACTTTTTTTAAATGAAATATGTTTTGGAAGTTTTGGGTGCATAGTCGGAAATTTTAAGAACCTCCAAAAAATACTGCGCAGCCGTAGCTTTCATAGAGAACTACTGCGCACTCCTCAAATATGAATTGCAAACCCATCCATGTAAGAACCTTCATAAAAACCCCTGATAAGAACCGATATAGATTCCCATCCTATATTCCTATCTCAGATCGTAATTTGAGACACGAATTAAAAAAAGGATCCCATATGGGTTCCCACATAGGTTCCAATGTAGTTTACTATGTAGGCTTTTTCAGTAGGGTGGGTAATTGGGTGAGCGGTAAATATACGGTTTTCGGAACTTTCCGGATTCATGAGTGTTTTGATAGGTCGGAATTACATTGACAATACCCTTCTACAAGAAAATGATTGGATCCGATTGCGAACGATTGAAAAAAAATTTCAATCGTTCCCAATTGTGTTTCTTAATCGGGTCGTACCGATTCGGAACGATTAAAGCCGGCTATCGTTGCCTATCGTTCTCAATCGGGACTCGAGATGAAGTAAGCCTGCCATTGTGTTGATGGCAGCATATTGATCTCGCGGGAATTATTTGAAAACGATTATTTACTTTTTTTTTAAATTACATAGCTGTAAAAGATAAGTTTTAAAAAGATTTTAAATTGTTAAATAATTCCCTCGTGATCAAGGAGCAATCACCATCATATTTCCAAATAACTTATTTTGTAGTAATTTTCATGACTTTTGCGTATTATTTTTTATTACATTTTAATTTGTTTAATTCGGTTGCGGCCTATTTTTTTTAATGTTGATACTTAAGTATAATAATTAAACAGGTTTTTAGAAGTCATTTCTCAAATAAATTACCAGTATTATTTCATTTTGATTTCGAAATTTAGGTTGCAAATTAACCCTTATGTGTGTGACAAAAAAAACAGCTTCATCGGTGTAACGGAGTACCCGGGTATCCACCTCCTTTTTAAACATTTTTAAATTTGTAAGAAGAGAGCCCAAATTATACTTCCCATCTCGTAATAATAATAATCAAAAAAACCCTGAGAACACCCCTACCACTTTTACCTGAACAAATCCGAAGACCCTCCACGCAAAAAACTCAAAAAATTTAAAAATTTAGAATGATCACACAAGTTACCTTCAGAAAACTTCGAACTAGATTTCCAAACCCATAATAATATTAAACAACCCCTTAATACCACCACTACCACTTTTACCTGAATAAATCCGAAGACCCTCCACGTAAAACACTCAAAAAATGTGAAATGATCACTCAATTCAACGTTCAGAAAGCCTCAAGTTATATTTCCAACCCTATAATAATATTCAACAACCCCCTAAGACCACCACTACTACTTTTACCTTAACAAATCCGAAGAGCTTTCACGTAAAATACTCAAAAAATATAAAAATCTAAAATAATCACCCAGTCACCTCCAGAAAACCACAAGTTATATTCTTAACCCCATGATAATATTCAATAACCCCCTAAGACCACCCCTTCTTCTTTTGCCTTAATAAATCCGAAGAGCCTCCACGTAAAAAACTCAAAAAATTTAAAAATTTATAGAATGATCACACAAGTTACCTTCAGAAAACTTCGAACTAGATTTCCAAACCCATAATAATATTTAACAACCCCTTAATACCACCACTACCACTTTTACCTGAATAAATCCGAAGACCCTCCACGTAAAATACTCAAAAAATGTGAAATGATCACTCAATGCAACGTTCAGAAAGCCTCAAGTTATATTTCCAACCCAATAATAATATCCAATAACCCCTGAAAACCACTGATATCACTTTTACCTGAACAAATCCGAAGAGCCTCCACGTAAAACACTCAAAAAATTAAAAAATTAAAAGTAATCACCCAAGTCACCTTCACGGCTTCACGGCTTCAAGGGTTAGGTTTCCGATCGACGTCTCTATGCACTTACCCGATTGCGAACGATTCAAACGCTTTTCCCGATTGAAAATGATTGAGAACAATAAACAAAATTTGTCCCTATTAACAACAATTCAAAACGATTCACCTGTCAATCTGTCTCAATCCGGTCCAATTATTTAACTGAAATAGAAATGAAACAGTACCTTTGACTGATTAATTCTTTATCAATTCTCTGTTTTACATAACCTGTTTAACTAATTTTGAGTTTAGGATTTTAGCCCCCAAAATATTGTAAATTAAATTTTTTTTGTGGATTACTAAACCGTGCTGAGTTTTTTAGTATTCGGTAATTTTTTAAAAAAGATGGAGGATTTCACTGCATGTTAAAAATGTGCATTCAAAAAGCAAGAATTTCAATGCAAAAAAGAATGGTTTAAAATAAATTCCCTAGCGAACCGTGTGAACTGAACGCTTACGGCGCTTACGCAATTGCGTGACCGTCTAGTTTACTGGGCCCGCTAGGGCATATTTTCATCCTTTTTCACATTTACTCACAATTTCACATATAACTCAACAATCTTTTTATCTTTATAAAGATTTATGTATTTTTATTTATTTATGTGTTAAAAAATTAAGAATTAAAAGCTGTGTGCGGTACAACCCGACGTGCAATATTGTGCGTCGGGTTGCCGCACACAAAGTCTGGAATTCCTGTTGAATCCGGTTGTTGGAATCTTTGGAATTCAAACGTATTGAAAATTTGTAGATTCGTAATACCCTATAGCGGACCTCGTGAACGGAACGGTGACGTAATTGCGTGACCTTAAAGTGACCACATAGTGAACGTTCAACACTGGCCCAGGAACCACAAAAAGTTGGCCAAAAGTCTAAATTTAATTGGAACGGTTAAAGGAAAATGTCACGAATGTAAAAATGAGAGAGGGAAATATATACGAGAAGATGATAGGAGAAATAACCAGAGTATTAGAGTGCACAAGCAAAAAAGAATTTAGTGAAGGAGGAGATGGAAGTGGATGGGATGAGGAATGTAAAGAGAAGAAGGAGGAAGTAGGAAAAGAATTAAGAACATGAAGAAAAAAGAAAAGTTGTGGAGAAGAATGAATTAAATAGAAGGAATATATACTGAGTTGTGTGATCAAAAAAAGAGGAAGAAAATAGAAGGTTTGAAAAAGAGGCGGAGAAGGCTACGAAGGAAGAAGAAGTTTGGAAGGTAGTAAATAGAGAGAGAAAAAGAAGGAAAAGTGTGAGCCAGGATATTGAGATGGTAGATTGGAAAAAATATTTGATGGATTTGCTAGGGGAGGTAGAGGAAAGTTAGGAAAGGAGGAAAACGTGGTAGGGTAAGAGATGAGGAAGAGGACATTAGAAGGGAAGAAATAGTCAAGGGTTTAAGAATAATGAAATATGGAAAGGGTATAGATGAGATTCCAAATGAAGTCTGGAAATATGGGGGACAGAACTAAAGGAATGGGCATGGATAATGTGTACTACAGTATGGAGAGGAGAGGGATATCCAGAGCTATGGAAAGAAGGAGTAGTGATACCCATAGTGAAGAAAGGCAAAAGGGAGGAGGTTAAAGATTATAAGGGAGTGACGCTAATGCTAATATTGCAGAAAGTAAATGTAACTGTTTAATCGCAGAGACTGAAAAAATAAGTTGAGGGGAAAAAATATAGAGCCACCGAATACGCCAGGGTTGATAAAAGGAAGGGGGGTGATGGACAACATATATGTTATATGGTGAGAGAAGAAGGACCAAGGGATAAATTAAGTACTAGAGCAAGAAAGAGGGCATGGCAATTTGAGATGAAGCTAAGGGAAGGAAAGAGAGGGGAGTCAGCGAAAAAGTTTCTGTAGAAGGTAGAAGAAAGCTGAGGGAGGGCGATAGAATTATCAAGGTGGGAAGGAGAAAGGAGGGAGTTGTTTAGTGCTAAAGATATGAGAGAGGGGACTGGAGTAAACTATGAAGAATTGGAGAGAAGGAACAGCGAGGTACAATTAATACAAAGATGGGGGATGATTAATAAATCAAAATATAATAGATGGTATAAGATGATAAAAAACGAAGAAGTACCAAAGTGTTTAGAAAAGGGATAAGGAGAGAGAATATGGACTAGAATAGCAAGATTTAGATTGGGAAACGAGATAAGGAAAGGGATTATTGGGAAAAGAAGGAGAAGAGAGAGTGCAGAATATGTGAATGGGAGGAGAAAATATGGGAGCATGTATGGGAAGGATGTAGGATGAAGAATGGAAGATAAAGGAAGCTGGCCAGAGAAAGTGGTAAAGATTCTAGGGGAGGATGGATTGGGTAAGGAGTGGATGAAGGAGTTCGAGGGGGTTAGAGGAGCGAATAAGAAAGAATAAAAGAATGGATGTGAAAAAAAATAGCAAAATTGAGGAAGAGGAGCAGTGAAAGAAAAAGGAAACGGAAGTCGCTTAGACTGAAGCGTAATAGTATATTATGCGCCGAGGCGCATAATGAGGGTCTTTACGCGACAAGCGGCAATGCTCGCAGGACGATCGAAGCCGAGGCGAAGCCGAGGCGAAGCCGAGGCGAGATAAGTCCTGCGAGCATTGTAAGTGAGTCACGTGAAGTCCCGAATTGTGATCATTGGCGCATATATTAGTTTATGTGGCGACGGTGCATTTACAAGTTTTGTTGCGACAGCGTACAGTATCGTAATGTTGTACATTACGATACAGCGGAGTGTAATGTGAAGAGTGATCGTCCGCTGTATCGTAATGTACAACATTACGATACTCTACGCTGTCGCATAAAAACGCGTTAATGCACCGGAGTCACATAAAGATATTTAAGTAATGGTTATGTAATAGTGTAAGTAGATTAAGATGCGGATACGCTCTAGCTCGCTCTCTCACTTTCGATCTCTCGCTCACTCGTTTGTAAAAAAAGACAAGTAAACATCTAGATATAAGAATTTATATTAATAGTTGTGAATAGTTAGGATAAGATAATATCAATTTGTCAGTGGAAAGATTGTAAGATACGGAGGTCATGTAAACCCTTAGGGGACACATTATGAATAAAGAAGAAGATAACGAATTTGATACAAAAAGCTCAAAATTCAAAATGGAGAATAAAAAATGACGTTTACAAATTGGAACCTTTTTTGAACTTGAACAAAAATCGTTAATTTGGGATTTTGAAAGTCTCTGATAACGAATATAATACAAAAAATTCAAAACTACTTAAAAACCGAAATTCTAATTGGTGCATTCAATTAAACCTGAAAATTTCAGCAGAGTGTTACGTTGATTCAAAACATTAAGAGACAACGAAGAGCCGTTTTTTTGAATGGCAGCGCAAATCACATACAAATATTAAAATATGAAGAACTGAATTCTTTAATACATGACCATAATGTCTTCTTTAAATGTCTCATATCTATGAAATGAAATCATTAAAATTTTAAGATGGTAAGATCTAGGTGATAGGGGAGAGTGGGGCTAATCTGACAAGTGGGGCTAAGCCGTCACTAGCTTTTTCAAAGAAAAATATCAACCGTATGAACTAGGTTTTTTTAAAATAAAAGTGGGCCCTGATGCCCTATCCTTATCGACAGAGTTTCGTGACATTCTGCATGACATGGCACATTTTACGATATAAAAAGTGTTTTCGGAGGTAAAAAGTTTTTTCCGACGCTTGTGGAAAATTGTGTTTTTCTTGAGTATATCATCGTCCACTATAATCACGGTATATTCATCTTACGTAAAAAAAAGGTGCTAAATATGAATGTGTTGTTAAATTTTAATTTTCCGACGATTTTCAATGTTTTTCAAATACTAATATACAAAATTGACGCGTGGGGCTAATTCGACACCGAGTACGTCATCGTGCCTAGAGGATACATATAGATATACAGACATACATACAGGCACACATACAGACAGACACCTTTGTAAAAATCGTTTTTTCTGACTCAGGGGGTCTCAAAACGTGAAGATTTGATGAAAACCGACGAAGTCCAATTTAAGTCAAATTCATTATAGGATACGAATGTAAAAAAAAATTTATTTGATAACGTATTAGGTATTAGAGTGGGTGGAGAATAAATACTATTGGAATTCGAAATAGCTACAATGCGGAAAAGTAGTGTATTGGGGACCTAAAAAAGTATAATTAATTTGGAATCGATCGACATGCAGCTTGGTTACCCGCACTTGAAAAAATGGTTTAAAAAATTTCTCGTTTGCAGAGTTTTTAAATTTTATTGAGTTTCAATTTTTTTTACATATGTACCTGGAGGTCAAAAAAGTCTTCTTAATTTTTTTCGGTTTTTAATCTATCATTTTCTGAGAGATAATTCCTATTTGATTTACCATTGTTTTCGGAATTTTTTTAACACGTTTGCAAATAGGAGGAGAATTATTTGAGGTACATGAAAACTTTTTAGTGACAAAAATGCATTAGAAAAAAAATCCCCAAGGCCCAGGAATCGAAATTGGCAAAACAGCGAATTTTTAAAATTTTGATTTTAGTATTTTATGAACTTATCTTTATAACTTGTAATTAAAACATTTTTCTGAACATGTGTGGGTTTTTTAAACATAGAAATACACTAGAAAAAAAATCGACAAGACCCAGGAATCGAAATTGGTAATACAACGAATTTTTAAATTCGTTATTTTGTTATTTCATGAACTTATCTCATAACTTAAAGTTTGAACATTTTCCTGAGCATGTGTGGGTTTTTAAACATAGAAATACACTAGGAAAAAAATCTACAAGACGGGTAACCAAGCTGCATGTCGATTGATTCCAAAGTAGTTATACTTTTTTAGGACCACAATACGCTACTTTTCCGCGTTGTAGCGATTTCGAAGTCCAAAAGTATTTATTTTCGACCCACCCTACTAGGTATTGTTGGATCGAGAATTTACTTAGCTACAATAATAAAAATTTTAAAAATGTGTCCTTTTCTTTCTTCAAACATTATAGTCAAGTGTCAACTTAGCCTCAGGGGGTGTCGGCTTAGCCCTAAGATTTTTCGCTCCACAGATTTTTCATCACTTCACTTTTTTTCTAATAATTGATGAACATAGCATCATAATTCAAAGTCACCAGTAATATTTTGTTGCCAACTAAATTCTCGATCCAACCATACCTAATACGTTGTGAAATAAAAAAATTTCGAATTAAAAAACGACTTTTAACAAAAGTGTCGGCTTAGCCCCACTCTCGCCTAACCTAGAATATAAGTTCTTGTAACTTTTCGGCTTCATTAGAATAACTTTCACTGTCATCTTGAAATTCATAATTTTGTTCATCTTCGGATAGGAATTGAGAAGCGACCGCAAGAAAATGCCCTCGTTTGTCTTTTCGTGAGAGAACTTCCTTGTAAATCGCTCTCGATATTTTCTGATATTTTTATTACTGACTTCCAAGGCTTTCTCTGATAAAAAACCAATAGGAAGAATAAAATCACTTGCAATAACAGGTGCGTGGATGAAAACTTTATCGACGGTTGGTGTCATTGTATACTTCGTTCAACGAGAGAACGAAATCGGCCGCGCAGGTTTTTTTTTTAGGTAGGCGTCGACAAACTTTATCCTTCGGTGTACAGCCAAGCTCTGTTGAAGGGAGACACCATTTTTTTCAAATAGACTGACCCAAGTGCTTTCTGAAATTTTTTTAACCTTAGTTAGGGCCACCACTAAACCCTTGCCAGCAGGGGTCCTACGCCTACACTTCCCTTTCTTTGACAAGCTGCGCGCAGAGAACGAAATTTCTTATTTCCAGAATTTCGTTCTCTCGTTGAACCGAGTATAGCTTTGCGACACTATCCCGACTTTCGAGTCGCACGGTATGTTCGAAGGATTCGCGAGGCACCTTTCTCAACGCACTTGTGACCAGTTAACAGGCAGATTGGAACTAACCTTTAACAAAAATTTTCACAAATCCGTATATTTTTTGTTGAAATAACTTTTCAGAATGATTTTGGAGCAATCGGGAAACAAGTGTAAAAACATATTTTAAAGTTATAAATTATTATTTTTTGTTCAAACTTGTTCTCGGGTAAACCCGGTTTTTTCTCATAGCCACGGACTAAGTCAAGTGACTGCTGAGGTGAGCCTGTTATAAGTTAATTTAATACGATGTTTGAAATCTTTTGCGATGATTTTGTAAGTACAAAATTAGGAGCATGGTGCAGTTTGCATTTCGCCTTTTACCGCTGTTATCCTTACACAGCGGCCTCGAGCGTTGGAGGTGACAACAGTCACCTCTGGATGTTTTCTTAGAGCTGCCATCAAATTATTCTTATTATACAAATTAATGTCTCAGGCTTAAGATGGTTACAGTCCAATATGTCAAAGGCATTTTTTGTTATAGTTGGATTTTTTTAATAGTCTGCACGGGGCTGTCCCGGTATATATTATCAGTCATGGACGCATTTTTGTAATGCAATCAAGTGATCTGATAAAAGCAGTATGCCTAATTTGACATATTGGACAAAGCCTCGTTTTTACCACATCATTCACGAACTGAGTTGTAGCCAAGGGCATGATGGGTATTATTATGTATTATTGAAGTATTATTATTATATTATTATATATATTATTAATATTATTATTATGTTGGCCCACCTTCCACCCACAGGTACTCATGACCTGGTACTTTGCTACTAAACATGGTAGCGAAACGCGGCAAGTGATTTGCGTTGTTTTGGAACTCTATATTCTGCTTGCGCATTCGTCATTATTATACCAATAAGCCATTTCCCTTTCGGGGTAGGCGTGACTTGCTCGGTTGGAAAATAGTAGTGTGTATATGGGTATATAGGCATAGAGTAGATAGGTATAAGTTAAATAGGTATATTGGTGTAAAGTAGGTAGGTATATAGGTATAAGGTAGATAGGTATATAGGTGTTAGGTATAGATATTTTAGATTGATCTGGAATTCTCGTGTTATTTATTTAAATGACACGTTTATTCCGCAACACTGCTCCGACCCAGGTTGCTGATCAATCTCTCTAGCGATCACCCCAAGTGAAGAGCCTCACAAAATTGTTATGTATGGTTCTCCAGTTGGGCCCATTAGTATCCGAGGTCTATGTTTCAGGCGTCATTCATTCTATTGTCACTCTGTCGACAAACTATTTGTTGCGACACTTTTCTGTCCTGGCATACTACTCTAGCTTCGTTCACGAAAATGCATTGTTTTATGCAAGCTCTCGTGTTTCTATGGCTTCTTATGTCTCTTCGGATTAGTGTCTCATTTACAGATTCTAACCATTCTTTCGGCGGTCTACCTCTGGGCATTCTGCCATTAACTTTACCTTTATATACTTGTTATAATTCGCGAATATACACACTGGAGAGCCCGTCTCTAGGGATCCGACAATTGTACTAGAGAGCTCTATAGGGATCCAACATTCATCCTGGAGAGCCAGTTTATAGGGTTCCAACATTCAACCCCGACAGCCCGTTTATAGGGACCCAACATTCATACCAGAGAGCCCATTTATAGGGTTCCAAACATTCATCCTGGAGAGCCCTAAAGGGATCCAAGATTCATACTATAGAGAGCCCATTTATAAGGATCCATCTTTCTTACATACGCTAGTTCTAATGCAAACGACTGAAACCAAACATTCAAAATATTGATTTTAGTTACATTAAACGGCAAAAGACAAGCACAACTTCACACACGCACACGGACATACACATAAACGGAAAAAGTCAAAAATAAAAAATGTGATTATCACAGTCTTCTGCCGTGTACGCGGAATGGCCACAGAAGGCGATTTTAGCCGCTATCATTGTTCAGGCCCAGAAAACTCCGGACGATGTGGCACGTGTTCAGCAATACTACCTTCTGAATTAGATGTAGCGAATTTTGAGCTCCCAGCTCTTCCAAGATTTGTACGCACCTCGCATGAACGTTCCCAGTGGAGGAGATTACGACCGGGTGGATACTGACTTTGTTTACCCTCCACACGGTCAGGATCTCCTGCTTAAGCTCCGGATATTTCTGAATCTTCTCAGTATATCGGAGCCTAATTTTATTGTGAAGGGGAACGCTTATTTCTATTATTCACACGTGTATCTAATCAGAGGACATCTGGACGATTGCGTCTTACTAGGTGGTCAGTTAGGATAGTCCTGTCCCAGTAAAGGAGATGGTGTTCGTTCTCTAGTATTCTAACTGGGTTATATTTGTAGTAAGGCTCAAATCTCTATAGTAAACCAGTTTTCAGGGCAATTTGTTGGTGAATGATCCCAGCAACACCGTTATGTCTGCGCGTGTATTCTTGCGAGGCAAGCATCGTACAGCCATCAATGATGTGCTTGATGTTCTCATTGGCATCTCCACGAAGGCGGCATTTGTCGATAACTGCCGCCATATTGAAAATATGTTTTTTGTAATTCCTCGTCTTGATTACTTGATTGAACTGCATCAAGATGTTAAGTAGACTGTTTAGTTTTGACTCTGAGCTTGCATAAACCTTTATGTCGTCCATGTACAGAAGGTGAGTGAGTTGAGACTCAGACACTCCCACCTCCATATTGAACCCATAGGACGTGTTGTTGAGTGTCCAACTTAGTGGGTTCAATGCTAAACAAAACCATAGTGCGCTGAATGAATCACCTTGGAAGATTCCTCGTTTAATGGGCAAGGATCGTGTATCCTTCATCACCCCACGACTGAAACATTTAATCCTTGTGCACCACGTGTACATATTGTGATCCAGAAATTGGATGACGCGCGCACAGATCTTATATGTATTAAAGACCGCAAGTAAAAGATCGTGGGGTGTAGGCCATGTGCAAATTGCGTTAGTAGTGTTTCGCATGCAACACAACCACACTGTCAATCGTGACTTGGTCCTTGCTACCACGGGAGCCTCAACAGCAACCTTTTTGTTCTTCGGAGAGGACGTTGTTCTTCTCACAATATTTATAGACGAAGTCAGAAATGATAGTCGTGAGACACTTATAGAGGGTCGAGAGGCAGGTGATTGGTGGGTAATCACTAGGACTACCAGAATACACCTTTTTGGGCATCATATACGTTACGCATTCCGTCATAAAAGAGGGCAAGTGATCTGGGTTCTCCAGGATGTTTTGAAGGGCCCCAGCAAGGGAGGGGTGCAGAACCTCTAGTTATTTGTACCAGGAGCCGTGCACCCCATCCACACCCAGGGCATACCAGTTCTTAGCCCTTCTTAGGATACGAGTTACATTGGAGGCTCAGATGGATAGATTATTCATCCCAGGAAACCTTGCAACCTTGTCCTTTCCTAGACGGAGCCACATCGTGTCCAGTTGACTGGACCTATGAGTACTCCAGATGCTCGACCAATATCTGGCCATTTCCTTGACCCTAGGTGATTCACAATAATTTTTAGTCTTGTTTTGCAAGTCCGCGATAGAAACGTTTTTCGTTTGCCAAAAAAGTACTATTGCCATTCCTTCACGCGATCTCTCTCTTAAACCATCGCAGTCGCGCTGACAGGACCATAAGCCTCTGCATAAGATAGTCAATCACTTCGTCCAGGTTCGTAGATGTTCTGGAATGGTTGTTATGTGGGCGAAGCATCTCCTCCACGTGATGAGTCAGTCTCATCAGTGTCTTATTTTACTCATCTCGCCTTGAAGTCGAAACTTCCATGGAGGGTATAACATCTTTCTTGGGGCATAGTTGTTAGTAGCCTGGCCTCTGAGTTTTATGCTCATCATCCTGGTACACGCGACCGCAGCGCAATATGCAAGAGTCTGCACCTGCATCAAGCTCGCATCCTGCTGCAAGAACAGAGGCAGTATCTGAAGAGATCAATTCCAAATGCTAGCGCAACGAATGATTATCAGGAGGAAATTTTTTTCTCTCTTGGAAGCTCAAATCCAAATTTGAGGCGCAAAGTCCCTGCGGATCGTCAACACTTGCGATAAACATGTTAAATTCCTTAAATATTGCATCTCCAAAGCATCAGAAGAGAAATAAATAGAACTAGCGTGATATTCAAAATAGAAGAATTATTCCAACAGACATAGGAGTTTATTTCGGAACTTCTTGAGTCATTATTTTACATTCTATGTATTTTTCCTTCTTTCAGTGTTTGTATAAAAATATATTTTCTAATAAGATACATTTGTTATGGTTTTCAATAATTTACTACAACTTTATACAAATTATCACTCTTTTGTCCGTTATCGCAATTTTGACGATATGCAGGGACTTTTCGCCTCAAATATTTATTTGAGCTTCCAAGAGAAAAAAAATTGCCCCTCGATAATCATTCGTTGCTCTAGCATTTGGAATTGATTTTTTCAGGTGAGTTTTTTAGGTTACATTACCCCCTAAATGAGCCTCAAGCCACCAACTAACCGGAGAAGGTCCTTGTTGACTCTAAGTTTTGGCAGACCGTTCCTCATTGATGGTTCTTGATCTGCAAACTCTAGGATGGAATCAGTCAAGCACACCATGAGACGCAGGCTTTCCTCATCGAGCTCTTCAATGAGTTCAGCAGGAGCAGGGGCAGGCTCCGGCGGCTTAAAGCCTAAACGACTATCAACCATGAAACAGTCGCCCTGCTACATCCCCCAGACCGGCCCCCCGCACGTCCATAGCGTCTCGTGTCACGGGTATGTGAACCTCCTCTTCCAACGCATCTGCGGGGTGGGCTGAAGATGCTGCTTAATTGTTGTTGCACCTGCTTTTCGATGTTACTTATTTCGACCTCGGATATAAGGTGGCGCCGCCTAATGGATCTTAATTGATCAGCAAGATGTTGTTCAGTCACTCTATGGGCCAGCTCGGGATGAAGACCCACGAAGAGATGATATTGTTTCTCCCTGATGGATCCTCCCCGTGCCGTTGTCCGACAGTGACATCTGATCACGTCTCCATTCATTTCCGACATCCACTTAATCCTCTTTTTGGCCTGCGCACCCTGGAGTTGCTGGCGGAATGCATTCTCAACCTCAGATCGTATTCGGTTGATGGTTCTTCTAGGGAGGAGGTTCTCATCTATTATCTAACACCTTCGTTGCTTAAGGTCGTCTTGGGTTACTGTCATTATTTTCGCGAAATTTACCACAAAGTTTTGGAGAAAGGCCATCCCGTCAGGAGAAGTTGTGTTCGCTCCCATCTCGTATTCAAATTAGCAACGCATCAAGTACTCATCATGATGAGTTTGAAAATTGATGCGTTGCCGTGGTATTCCTGCAGAAGTGGTCGGCTGGAGGCTTCCAACCGAAACATCCACCGCAATCGCAGCTGATGTTCTGCTGCTTACCACTTCTTGACGATTTTCTGGCTGGGCAGTAGCCCTTTCGGGTATTACGGTGAGATCTATATTTCCATCACGTAGCTCGCTCACCACCCCCGGCTTGCATGCTACCACCCCCAGCGGTGGCACCAGGGGTTCTCGGGTAAACCAGGTTTTTCAGCAGAGCCACGGACTACGTCAATTGACTGATGAGATGAGTATATTATAGGTTAATTTAATACGATGAATATAATAATAATGAGAAATTTTAGGCTCCGGAAGCTACGATCATGGTTCCTCAAAGCAACCAATCCCGACGCAACTGGAACGTGTACGTCATCCGCTTCTGCTCCTTATGTCCTAGAAGTTAAGCAAGAGCGGGAAATTTACGCGAGATAACATCAGGCAATACTGTTTCTTGGAGTCAGGTTTCTAGCCGCGGATGACCTTACGCATACCTCCAAGACAGCCGATCATGAGAACTACAAGGTGGACTTTGTAGCCTTGGTACAGCCTGCTCAGCTCGAAAAGAAGTGCTTCATATTTCGTCCATTTTTCTTCCTCCTTTACCTTGATATTACCATCGGCTGGTGCCGACAATTCAATCACGTGAATGATCTTGCTCTTCAGATCTTGGAGGGCAATATCAGGCTTCATAGCACTGATAAGTTGAGTGGTGGAGAATGAGAAATTCCAGTAGATCTTACACTGATCATTCTTCACAACGGACTCGAGTTCCCCCTTGGCGTATGGCAAGACGGGCAATATATAAACACCATAGAAGTGCCTAAGATGGTAATATAACACTTTTAGAGCCACATTGTGTCTCTCTATGTAACCGTACCGTGCATATTTTGAGCATCCACTGAGAACATGTCCAAGTGTTTCTGGCTCTTGCTTGTACGCTCGGCAGTTGGTATCGCCTGCAGGTACATTCATTATGCGCTCGCGGTAAACTAAGGTGTCTTTAACGCCGTCTAGACAGGCAAAAAGAAATTCCTCACTCTCCGATTTTAATCCAGCAGACTTGAGAAACATGTTGGAAAGACCCATCGAGAGCTCTTCTCTACGTATAATGCCGTAGAATAATTATTATTGAAATTATTATTATACCAAACAATATCCCTTTCGGGGTAAGCGTACTGACTCACTCGGTTCTAGCCTCGTCATACTATCGGGGATGAAGGAGTTCATAGAAAGTGTACGAGGCTGTAAAAGCGGAGAGGGCGGTTTAGATTTTTAGATTAATCTAGAATTCCCGTGTTGTTTATTTAAATAACACGTTCGTTCCACAATATTGCTCCGACACATATCGCTGATCAATCTCTCTAGCAAGCAGTCCAACAAAGTATTCATAATTCTACGTTTTTTTCTTGATTTTTTTCTAGACTCCTCCTAATGTAAAGAGTATATTTCATGATATTCTGCCCTATGCCGGCGCTTTAGTAAGAGAGAATTTTTTGTCTGAAAAACGAAAATTCACGTTTTTTGCTAAAACGACACAAGATACGACAAAAGTAAGAAAAAAATTGTTTCTCTACACAAGTTCTAGAAAAAAGTTTCTTCACACTTTTTTCTATCTCGCGTTATGTATCGAAGAACTCACTTTTTTGGCAAGGTTTATTCGAGTTAGATATTTATTATAAAAGTTTAACTTCGAATCTCATTTTTCATCATTTAGATTAATTAACATACCACGCTGAAAAAACCAGTTCTCGTCAGATCACTGAGGTTAAGCAGCGTTGGGCGCGGTTAGCACTTGGATGGGTGACCATTCGAGAAAACTGACTGCTGTTGGCACATCGTGGGTGTGGTGAGCCCACACTTGTAGTTATTTACTACAAGTTATCAACCTAGAAACACTACCCGAATCGGGTAGTGTCACGCCTACCCCGAAAGGGAAATGGCTTAATGGTATACAAATAACATTATAAATGTTTATTATTATTATTATTATGCGGGAGAGCAGGGCAATAACTGCCCATAGCACTGCCGTAAAACCTGTTGTACAATACCCTAACTTTAAATATCTCCCATAAGGTCAGTCTTTATCATAAAGGCATACACTGATTTGCAGGAGATGTCATCAAAGTCTTTTAGTTCGAGAAAATAATCCCCCAGGCATTTGTTTCTAAATCACGCTAGTGCATCAGATTCTCAAAGTATGTGATGAGCTGTCTCGCGAAAATCAAACTTTCGACAACGAAGGTATTTTTCGTTTTCCTTCCAATATCTCGCATGCTTCTCCGACATCCATTTACCAAGGGCTCCTTCGTCGATGTGTACGAGATACCTCAGCAGGGTTCCGGGTTTATTACCTTAAATATCTTCATGGCCGGGAACCCAGATTAAACTGACACTGTTTTTACTGGCAACCTTAAGAAGGTCTTGAAGGCAACTCCACACTAGTCAGAAAAAATGTAAATGTGCTAGTCTTCATAAGACCGCTCACAAATTTCTTCCAGGCAAGCTTTACCAGTTCTCATTTCGGCCTGGAAAACTGTAGGGAATGTGTACAGTGTACTCTTGTTATCTCAGCCCTGGGCCTTTTCCCATAGATTCCCGCCCCTGTTCTCAAGGAGTGTTTAGAGCTGTCTGTGTTCAAACGAGACCTCCTGATGTAATAATTCTTCCCTTCTCCTTTCATCATGTAATTCTTCCCTTTTAGGCAGGATGACCTTAAAGGGTTTCATGAGGAATAATTTCCTCAACATAACATGCGTTTGTATCATCATTAAGGTTGCCCTCTGCTAGGAGTCCATAGACTTCCGCTGCTTCAATCTTCCTTACGAAAAGGTGGAACGGCGGGATGTCCAGAATCACCTCAAGACCTGCTGTTGATGTTGTTTTCAGAGTACCAGTGATCGCAAAGCAGAAAACCCTTTGGAGGCTTTCCAGTTCTTTAATAGTACTAATTAGTTCAGTTCTTGGCAACCAGATCGTTCATGCATATGCTAATATGGGTCTGATTATCATTGCATATTACCAGTACGTAATCCTGGGTTTTAAGCCCCAAGTTTGCCCTATTGCGCATATACAGGTCGAAAAAGCCGTCTTAGCTTTTTTTTTACCATTGCATCAAAATCGAGTTTCCAGGTGAATTTAGGGTCAAATATTACTCCTACACTGTTAGAAAAATCTGTACTAAATTTAGTATACATGAAATGGAAGTAAGAATGCATAACATGAAATTAAATTTAGTATACCAGCGTACAGTAAATTTAGTATATTCATACTGAATTTAGTATACACGTGTATGAAATTTAGTATACGCGTGTACTAAATTCAGTATAAATATACTAAATTTACTGTACGCTGGTATACTAAATTTAATTTCATGTTGTGCATTTTTGCTTCCATTACATTATACTAAATTTAGTAGAGATTTTTCTAACAGTGTACATACTTCGCTGATTTTGAAAATTCTACTTCCCTACCATAGAACTTAAGATTTCCAATTTCAGGAAGCTTCCTTCTTCTGGTAATATGCATGAGTTCCGTCTTGTCCGAGTTAATGGATAAACAACAGTCCCTGCAGCATTGCTCTACTATGTTGAGCGCTAATTGCATGAGTTCTACTAAGGTGCCCTCATGCTTCCCTGTTATCAGGATCGCCAGATCACCTACATAACCTTGAGAGTAAAACCCCGATTCGTTTAAAACACAAATCAGGCCCCAATGATAAGCGCCCACTGGTTGGTTGAAACAACTCCTCCCTGTGGGCATCCTTTTGCAACTTTGACCTTCACTTCATTACCATGTAGCGAAGTATGCATTGTTCTGCTTTTCAACATGGAGTGACCTGTTTACCATGTCACTAACTCCATGTGATTCGGCAGAACAGTATATGTTTTCAATTTGGGTGTTACTATATTCCACCTCTATGTCTGAAAACGCTGCAATTGCTATTCCACCTTTCCGCATTGTATTATGAATGCAAGAGGTAAACGGATAAAGAGCATCTACGGTGGATCTGCCGTTTTGCGCGACAAATTGATTCCCACGGAGAGGTATTTCGTTAGGACTTTCAATTAAAGGTCCACTAATTTTTCTAGTGTTTTCAGCATGAACCAGGTCAAGCTGATCGGTCTAAAGGATTTTGCCCCATAGTAGGTATCCTTACCCAGCTTTGGAATTAAGATTGCCTTAATCTTCCTCCAAGCTACCGGGGTTTATCCCATAGCTGAGCATGCACGCAGGATGTCGCACAATGGACCCACCAAGGGCTGAAATCCTTCTTGAATTAATGCAGGGAATATTTTATCATCTCCTGCAGCTATAAATGGTTTGAATCGTTTAACTACCCATCTAATTTTTGAATGAGTGACAATACGACTGGCTACTTTTTAATCTTCCATTCTGGCTCTAAAAGTTGGTCTTCCTGGGGAGTATGGCTCATGGACCGCCCCCTGATTCGTGTAATCCAACTCCGAACCCGGGACGTGTACCCTCATTATGCCCTCAAGGATTTCATTAGTCGTCTCAGCCGTTTCACCCGACGGCAATAATAATGCCTTCAGTTGACACCCTCAAGGTTCTCTGAAGTCTAGCAGTGTCAGGTATATTCTCGATTCCCTGACAATAGCCCCTACATGAGTTCCTTACGTTATTTTGTATCTCATTATTATATCTTGTTAAGGTTGCCCTGTACGAGTCCCAATTCCCATTCTTTTTAGCCCTGTTAAAAAGGCGTCGAGTATCCTTTTTCAGATCCTCCAGTCTAGAATTCCACCAGGGTACATCCCTGTCTGTTTTCTTATTACGAAGAGGACAATTGTCCTCATACGCTTTGTTCATACCTTTTTGTAAGGTGTCGACAGCAAATTCTATTTGTTCGATAGACTTGATTCTGCCCATAGCCCCCAGCAAACTGTGGAGATCCTCCCTAGAAGTATCCCAGTCAGTTGCTTTAGGGTCCTATACTTTTGATCCTCAGGTCTAACGGCTGTCTAGGAGAAGTATATCTGTCTATGATCCGATAGGGACGGATTCGGCGATGCATATATGCCATCCCCCGCATACTTCGCTAATACTTATCGAAGAAAAGATTAAATCAATTACCTCGTGACATCTGGATGTCACGAAGGTAGGTGTATTACCCTGATTCAATTCAGTTAAATCAGTAATCAAGAGGTAATCTAATAAAGACTCACCCTTGTGGTTGGTGTCCTTACTATCCCAAGTCGAATGATGTGCGTTAGCATCACATCCGATAAGCAATGGCCATCCTTTAACGCAGCAGTACTCCACCAGATTTCGCAATTACTCAGACGGTGTGTCCTCCGAGTCAAATGTTAGGTACGCTGAGCAAATCACCATAGGTTGGCGCCTGCTTCCTAGATGGTGCTCAATCTTTATTCCCACCAAGTCTCTGGAAAAGAACCTTGGTAATCCAATAAGTTTAATGTCGCCTCTGACATGAAGTGCTTCCCTAGATGTGTCTACGGAAGTATCATAAATGACTGATCCGCTGCTGTTACCTAATCCTCTAACTTTCGCTCTGTAAGTCCAAGGTTTTTGTGTTAAGGCAAAAGCAGTTTGTTCCGCTGTCAAACGTCTGCCTAATATAGCAGACGCTACTTCAGCGTGGTAAAAGTTTACCTGGAAAAAATCCAGACTGGAAGGGGGAAATTTAGGGTGCATTTCAACCTCCAGTTGTCTCCTCCAGCTTTTCCGAAGATAAATCTGGAGCTCTTTCTACGGGTGTCACTTTGGTTTCTGAGAAGATTTTCATATTGATCCTCTCCAACCCATAGTTATAAAAGGTTGGTTTTAGCAATGCTATCTTTTTAAGTACTGCTGTTGGTTCCACGCATATACTCGTAATCCAAACCAGCGTCTATATTGGCCTTAGGAGGTATTTGCTGTCGATCACTTTGATCTTAGCTCCCACTCAAGGCTGTAATCCGCCAATAGCTTTAATGAGCTAAGTTTGGGACACTTTTTCCGAACAGATGCCGAAGGAGGGGGAGTAGAGATTGGATTACGTCTTCCGAGGTGTCACCGTGGGAGGGAGGTGCCACGTCCTCTGATAGAGCGAGTGAGACAGATTACGTTGATTGAAGGTGGTGGGCTGAGACGCCTAGAGACCTAGAACAACTCGGGGTGATAGCCGGTATGTCGCCTATCGGATTGGGGGAAGAAGAAGGGAAGGGAGGCGATCGCCTTGACGCGACGTCCGGTATACCAGCCAGAGGCTCCAGAACGTGGGATTTTTCGGCCCCCACCACGTTCCCAT
>CAKNYM010052647.1:396358-418663 GCA_932195095.1 Andricus curvator
AAACACTTACGTTTGTTAAATTAATTATTATCTCACTATAATTTACAATTGGACCAAAAGTGGAAAATTTTAGAAAAAACTGCAGCTTCATAGAATCATTGTGAAAGAATATGATTATAAATAATAATAATAATCGAGGGCCTGGAGCAATTTCGAATCCAGTGAGGGGTAGTGTCGCTGCACACTGGAAGGGGAAGGGTACGCAGGTAGCCGTGGAGGAAAAGACGATCGCCCCTAGCGATCACCGCAAGTGAAGAGCCTCACAAAATTATTATATGTGGTTCCCCACTTGGGCCCATTAGTATCCAAGGTCTTTGTTTCAGGCGTCATTCATTCTATTGTCACTCTGTTTATAAACTATTTGTCGCCACACTTTTCTGTCCTGGCATACTTCTCTAGCTTCCTTCACGTCCATGCATGTTTTCATGCAAGCTCTCGCGTTTCTATGGCTTCTTATGAATGATTATAATAATAATATACATAATATTAAGATGCACAAATACCAGTTATTTTTATTTATTTATGCTTTTATCTTTTTCAAGAAACAAATTAGTTATGTGAAAAACGAAAATGAAATAATAAGAAATATAAACAAATAATATATTTTATTTAGGCAACACTTTGCTGTAAATCAACTCACGGAATTTCACGTCCAGACGCTTCAGCGCTGTCTCTGCGGAACGTTTCTGATTGGTCAACGCCTCATTCCGGCCGTTCTGGTGCATGGACTGGAGCTTGATTTTAGCCTGTACACGTGATTCATGTTCACGGCCAGCACTAGGCACTAGGGTCGATCATGCGCCCTCTATAAAAGATTGCCACGCGTGTGTTTAGTTTTTGACGTTTTTCATCGGAATTGCGTTCGGCGCGCCTAAAGACCGAAGTGTCAACGGACAGACTCAATTTTTCCTAAGTTTTCAACCTTCTCGACAACATTTTTCGGGGCCTTTCCGTGCCTACGTACTAGTTTAGTATGGAAAAAAGCTTGAGGTATGTCTCTAGGAGCGGCATTTGAGAGTTGAGGTTATGTTTTCCACCTCGGTGAATGTTCAAGTTTTGTAAGAATAAGAAAATAAGAATTCATCCTTTAAATTTGAAATCATCATCATCAAATCAGTGTGCACAGTGAAATCATAACACGTTCATTCTCACGGACCCATTAAATAAGTTTATTACTGTTAAATGGACGTATCTGAATGACAGGAAAATCAAGTAACTGGTCATTCCATCATCACCAGTAAGTGTTTCAAAAATATTTTTCTCTGAAATTGACATGGTAACTTGGATACTAAACATGGAATATGTAGTATTTATTTTAACATCAACTGTCGCAAGTAGTTTATGGATTATTAACAATTTCAGAGTGCCCACTGAACCGGGAAACAAATTTTTAGAAATAAAATCTCTCCAATCACATGAAATTTGTCACAAATTTCATATCGCATAAATTCGATTACTACTTTTTTCAATTTGCAGTTCAATTGTTCACTTTTTTAATAATGAAATCATTCAGTTTACAATGGTTTCAATTCACAAATTTTCCGTTTTAAGTCTTCATTTTTAAGCGCAAATTTCCAGTTCAAAGTATTTTAAAATGCAGTTTTGAAGACTCAAACCATTAAAAATTAGAGGCGTTTTAAGTTGATTAACTGTGAATATAAATAAATAAATAAATTATTTTAAAAACTAAATTGTAGTTTGAGTGTTAAAAATGGAATAATAATTGATTTTACAAAACTATTCTGAATCTGTTCAAAATGAAACAATTTACAGATTTTAACATTAAAAAATGAACTTTTGCAATTCGAAAGCCTTAGTAGTTAAACACATTTAAACGTCCGATTGAAACTTTTTAAATTATTTTCAATTTTAAAATAGTTTATTTTCAATTTTAAAATAGTTTCTAATTAATAGATTCAAAAATAAACGCTTTTATTCAACTTAAAATCCTATTATTCAATATTTAATCCATTCAATTTGAAATTTTTTAATTAAAAAAAGAACACTTTTAATATTTAGCAATATTTGATTGTTAATTTAAAATGAGCTGTTATAAATGAAAAATTCAAAGCAAAACAATTTGAAATTGAATTTTATGAAATAGAAAGCCCACGGTGGGGCTGAACAAGTTTTTCAGTAAATGCGATTTTTTACTGTTTATGGTAATATGGCATCCCACGAACATTTTGAGATAAAAAAAATAATAGGTCGGTGGCTTCATGGAAAAAGTCGATTTTTGATGTTAATTACTAAGAACTCAAGAAATTTTTATAAGATTATATGGTAAAAATTGGTTGACATTTTTTGAATAGATTTTTTTTATTGACTGTTATTCTGTTACCCCAAAAAAAATTTCAGATGAAAATGCAAATCATCGGAGGTGTGTTTTTTGAATAAAAAAACTATTTTCGTACATATTTCATTATTAAAAAATGAAGAAATTATGATAAAATTATGTGGTAAATATTGCTTAACATTTTTTTTCATAGATTTTTTTTATGGAATGTTATTGTCCGTCACCCTACGAATATTTCAAGATAAAAATGAAAATCATTGGATGTGTTTTTTGAAAAAATTCAATTTTTGCATTTAATTACTAAGAAATGAAGAAATTTTCCTAAACTTATATGGTAAAAATTAGTTAAAATTTTAATAGATTTTTTGTATTGAATGGTGTTGTCTGTTACCCCACGAAAATTTTAAGATGAAAATGAAAATCATCGGGGTTGTGTTTAAAAAAAACCCTCGATTTTTCTATTTAATTAGTGAAAAATGAAGAAATTTTCATAAGATTGTATGGGAAAAATTGGTCAACATTTTTTAAATAGATTTTTTTTTATTGATTGTAGTATTCTGTTACCGAACGAAAATTTCCAGAAAAAAATGAAAATCATCGGAGATGTGTTTTTTGAAAAAATTAAAGTTTTGTATTTAATCACTAAGAAATGAAGAAGTTTTCTTAAGGTTATATGGTAAAAATTAGTTAAAAGTTTGTTTGATAGATATTTTTTATTGAATTGTGTCGTCGGTTACCCCACGAAAATTAACATGAAATTAACATGAAAATGGAAATCATCGGAGTTGCGTTTTTTGAAAATACTCGATTTTTCTATTCAATTACTAAGAAATGAAGAAATTTTCATAAGATTGTATGGGAAAAATTGTGTAACATTTTTTAAATCGATTTTTTTTATCAACTGTGGTATTCTTTTACCCCACGAAAATTTTCAGATAAAAATGAAAATCATCGAAAATGTATTTAAAAAAACCATTTTTGTATTTAATTATTAAGAAATGAAGAAATGATGATAAAATTATATGGTAAATATTGGTTAAAATTTTTTTAATAGATTCTTTTTATTGAATATTGTTTTTTCTCATCCCACGAATATTCCAATATTAAAAATGAAAATAAACGGAGGTGTGTTTTTTGAAAAAAATCAATTTTTGTATGTAATTGCTAAGAAATTAAGAAATTTTCCTAAAATTATATGGTAAAAATTAGTTAACATATATTTTTAATAGATTTTTTTATTGAATGTTATTTTTTCTCGCCCCACGAATATTTCAAGATGAAAATGAATATCATCGGAGGGGCACTGTCTGAAATAATCAGGTTTTTGTATTTAATTAATATGGAATGACAAAATTTGAGTAAGACAAAATATTTTATTGTGGTAGTGTAAAATTTTATTGCGACTCACAATTAAACGTTAAGTATAACAATTAAAATTAATATACTTTTTAAAATACTCTTAAACAAACTATTTTAGGTTGATATTTACATTCAATATATAAAACGTTATTATGGTATCAAAAATATTCCAATACAGTTTTCAATTCGATGTGCAGAATGGTTTCATTCTAATTAAATACAAAAATCGACTTTTTTCATAAAAGAAAAAAACTCCGATTATTTGTTTTATCGTCTTAAAATGTTTGTAGGGTGACTGATAATTACACCCAATTCAAAAGATCTATTTTTAAAAAATTTATCAATATTTACCATATAATCTTATGAAAATTTCTTCACTTCCTTCAAAATTCAAAAAAATTCGAGTTTAAAAAAAAAACACTCTTAACAATTATTTTCATCTTCATATATTCGTGTGGTGAAAGAAAACCACATTCAATAAAAAAATTTATTTAAAAAAATGTTAACTAAAATTAAGTTAAGTTCCTTCGTGAGCCTTGAATCTTTAAAATTTAAGATTGTTAAATTTAAACTTTGAACGTTACAATTTCAATTGTTCCAATTTTAACATTTTTAATTTGTAAGTGAAAGTGTTGAATTTACGTATATAAATAACTATGTATTGAACAATCAGTTATTCGAAACGACTTAAAATTAAAATTAATAATTCAACTTAGAAGAATTTGTGTATAAAAATACGTTCGAATTTCACAATTCGAATTCTAAAAGAAAGGGAAGAAATTTTAGTATTTACTTATTTTCCAGAATGGAAGAGGAACTTTTTTGTTTTTTACATTTTTGTTGAGTTGAAGGTGGGCAAATTTGGTATTTTTAGCATTTTTATTCAGTTTGAAACGAGGAAATCTTAATTTTTGTCGAATTGGCAGAGGGAATTTTGCATTTTTACCGAGTTGGATGGGAGGAAATTTTTATTTTAATTTTGTCTGATTTAAAACATGAACATTTTTTTATTTTTAAGATTTTTTTCGAATTGGAAGGGAAGAAATTTTCGTTTTAATTTTTTCTGGGTTGGAAGAGGGACATTTTTTTATTTTTAAGATTTTTATTGAGTTGGAAGGGAGGATATTTTGGTTATTAATTGTTTTTCTGAATTGGAAGAGGCCATTTTTTCTTTTTTACCAATTTTATTGAGCGGGCGTGGGCAAATTTTTTAACCAGAAATCTTTGAACTGTTTAATTTATAAAAGTTTTAAATTTTTCAGTTTAATGGCATTTTATTAAATTGTTCAATTTAAAAGTGTTAAAGGCTTTTATTTTATGCATGTACATTATTGAGCATTTGAATAAAAAAACTTCTAAGCTTCAATGTTAATTGTTTAATATTACAAAAAGTTCCACTTTGATTACTTGAATTTGAAGAAAAAACTGGGAATTTTTTTCCTTGATCAACGCGGCCGCCTTGAATTTGTTTAATAATGTCACAGAAGTTTGTAGATTTTTCTCAAATGATAATAATATAATTTTTTAATAGCGTTACAATTTTTTTCAAATTCAAAAATCGTAATTTGTTTCTATCCATTGATATATCGTTTAATTTTCGTTAATTTTTTTTTATTTAAAAAATACATATAATTCTTTTCATGTTTCGCAGAACGTGATTTTGGAGAAACCGGAATTGTAAATATGTCTTGACAAACAATACGTTGCAAATTGACAATGAATTGTTTGTCATATATTATGCTGAAGCACGATATTCATCTTTCCAAGATTAATTGTTATTTTTTGAGTATATTATTTATTAAAAAAGGTACATGTTCCTACAATAAGATTTAAACATTTAACAATTTTAACAATTAACATTTTAACAATTAAACAATTTCAAATTGATAATTGTATAGATAAGCAAAAGAAAATAATTTATCATCATTTAACAAAATGTATCCTTATCAGTTTCAGGGGTTGACGATAAGAGAAGAGACAATATTCGCTTTGTAAAAATTTGTTACGTTATTGAGTATTTTTAACAGATTCAAACATTGATATTATCACATGGATTATTAATTTCCTAAATTTGAATGACAATAAAGGCTATCACTTTCTTATCTAAAAGAAGTGATCTTACCAAATATATATCTTTTAAATCAAAATTTCCAAATAAGTAATTTTATTTCTTGATAAAATTTATTTCTGAATGTTTTTAAATTATTGATAAAAGAGAATACTTTCATTGTAACTGATTTTTTAATATTGGGAAATAATTCTGTTCTTAATATAATGCTACCCCAGTATAATTTGTAAATTATTTCACACTTTTAAAGATATGATAAAAATGAAATTACGGGACAAAAACAAAATAAAACACAGCAAAACATGGTGCGTGCAATAAGATTTCTGGAAAAATTTTAAATAATACAGTTTTATTTTCTAAAAGATTAATTTTAAGTGAATAAGCTTTTAAGACGTCGAAAAAAAATCTGGAAGATTTTAATACAATTTCTCTAATTTTGTAGGATTTTAAAATATTGTAGAAAAACTTTGCATTATTTTAAAGGATATTTTTAAGTTTTAGAATATTTGAAAAGACTCGAAAATATTTTAAATCTTGAGAAGATTTCAAAAAATTTTAAACAACATTCATCTTTTTGAAGATTTTGAAAAAGAGGCTTTTTAAGAATTTTCAAATATTTCAAGACATTAAAAAATGTTCTTCAGATTACTGCAAACATTAAAATAATTTTTATTTCAAAAAATTAATTTTCGGAGAATATTCAAGAAGATTTTAAAACATTTCAAAAGGTTTCCAAAAAAAAAAAAAAAAAAAAAAAGAATGTGGAAGATTTTAAGACACTTTTAGGAATAATTCGAGCTAGTTTAAAAGATATTTATGTATTTTTGAAGGTTTGAAGAAATTAAACATATTTTTAAACTGTAAAGGATTTCCGAAAATTGATCAACTATTTTTTTATTTCTTTTAAACTTTTACAAGTCCTATGATTATGGACAGATGTTATTGCAAGTTTTTTTTTACATCAGTGAAGTAGTGAATAGAATGTTTATAAATGGAAAAAATATATACAACGTTTTTCTATTTCTAAATATTCTATTCTACAAGTTCTAATATTTCTTAAAGTGACTTAAATTTTTTGTAAAATGTTGTAAAAAAAATTTTTTAGATGAAAAATTATACTTTTTCGACAGAAATGAAATGTTCAAAAATCTTTTATAATTTTCTGAAGAATCTTAAAAAAATTATATTTATATAACCTTAAAAATAAATATTTATTCAAATTTTTTATTTTTTATTAAAAATTTTTTTTATCCTCAAAGTATAATTTGGTTGAAATGTTGTTCTTTCTTGACTGAAAAACGTTTCTTGGTTGAAAATTCAACTCTTTTGATCAAAAATTGATTCTGTGGTTTGAGAATTTATATCTCTAGGGTAGAAATTTCGTCTTTTTTGTAAAAAAAAATGCAACTGTTTAGTTGAAAATTTATCTGCTTTGGTTGAGGATTCAATTATTCTTTTGAATTTGTCTTCTTTGGATGAATTCAACACTTTTCGATTCAAAATAAAATTTTCTTAGTTGAAACATCAAAGCTATTACATTTTTCGTTCAGAATTCATCTTTTTTGGTTGAAAATTGACTTTTTTGTTGAAATTGTGATTTGACAACTGAAATATTCAAAAATCTTTTTGAATTTTCTCGACAATCTTAGGAAAATTATATTTATATAGCCTTAAAAATAAATAAAGTTAAAAAAATAAGTAGTTACTCGAAATTTGTATTTTGTATCAAAAATTATATTTCCTCTCAAATGGAAAAATCACATGCGCACGTAGTGCGCAATTGATGATGCTAGTAATTATAAATTAGTTGTTAAGAGTCTACGAATCTTAATTTTTGAAACCTTTTTAACAAAATTAAGTACAATAAATGAAGGGTGGCATTACAAAACTAGATAACCAACATTTATCCGAAAATGGGTTTATTGTATAAAAAATTCTTTAAAAATCAAATTCACGTTTTGTTAAAAGTATTTGTTCGTATTCTCATTTTTCAACATATATAACAAACAAGTTTTAATTTTAATTTTCGTTACAATTTTAGCGTATAATAATATTTTTTTTCTTTTCTTCAGCATCGATATTTCTTGAAATTAGTATTATTTATTATTCTTTTTTTGAAAAAAAAAGAAGATAATTTTCTACGTTTTACCGGAGTTTTAGCGAAGACATCGTCACACTAGGATTTTCTAGGAATAGAATAATTTTTTATATCAAACAATTGTCAATCAATCACTCAGATTTTGCTAAATTTTTCGAATAAAACTTTTTTTACCCATATTCAGAAACTCAGTATCTCGGAAGTTCGATTTTATTTTTTATCCAAACTGAAGATTAAATTTTTTATCACAATCCGCAGCTGAAATTCCTCCAATTTGTAGCCAGTGTCTAGATAACTTTTTCTAATCAAACTTTCTTGGCCTCAATTCAGCGACACTTCCGCTCGAGAGTGGACTTTTGTTTTATCTTTATATGGTAATTTCGGTTTTACAGCATGTTTTTTCACTCTCTTAAAAGATTCTGATTTTGTTGGTTATCTAGTTCTGCAATGTACTGCTACCCTTCAAATAATATTACAGTTATATCATCATTCTTATCTTTGACGTTTCAGTGCTTTCTGGTGAGAGAACTGTTGACTCGAAGCACATGAATCATGCCGACACAGAAGCACACGATTCACGGGGACTACGACACAGAAAAGCAGGAGATTCTTTATTGGGCAAGATGGTGGGTTCAGGAAGCGGAGAGCTCTTCGTCCAGGATCTGGGTGACATCAGAATGGAATTGGAGATCGACTCGGAGAACGAAGTCCTGGACACTCATCGTCTGATATCTACACCTCCACCGAACGTTGGTATTCAGGATATTAATCATAAATCCGTGAAAAAAATCACCATCAAGTATGAAGGAGATCGTGACCAGGATGAGAACGTTTGGTCAATTTCCATACAGATGTTTATACCCTTTCTGCTTGCCGGATTTGGAATGGTCGCAGCTAGTTTACTGCTCGACCTTGTACAGGTAGAAGACCATTTGGCAGCTTCAGACTTCAATCTCAGGGTGTCTAGTTAATCGGGAATTTTATTTAGGATCGAGAATTTTTTTCTTCTATCGCAAAATATACTTTTTTCGACTTCATCTTCTTTCTCTTGTTTAATCGAGAATAAGAGAGAGATCTGATGGCATCACGTATCGTATATGTATATGATACCATCAACGTTTTTCGTTGATTGCTTCAGTTCTTTTAATATTAATTATATGAGAGTTAAGTTTTTATCTCTTAAATAGGTTGAAAGCTATTAGAATTCTCTCTAAAAGAAGCCAGGATGAAGACACTGTGTCAATTACTTAATAAAATATGGCAAAAATAGTTCAAATTTCAATGTTTTCTTACAATTTAAATAAAATCTAATATAGTAATCATTTCACGAAGTTGCTACAAAAAAATTGAAGGATTCGAAAACATCTCATCTGTAGGAAATTAATAATAAAAATCAAATGAATATGTATTTAAAATAAATCAGTAGAAAAAATATTAAAATCTTTTCAACGTTTCTGTTTCAACTTTAAATATGTTGCACCATGCAAGCCAAATTTTTCGCAATATTAATGGTGATAAGTTGGCGTGATATTATAGAAATGTACCTTTATAATGATCTAAAGGACATTAAAAATGTTTAATACCTTAGAATTTATTTAAATTTCAAGAAAATATTGAAATTTGCACTACTTTTGCAATATCTTATTACAAAATTGATAAAGTAAGTTCTTCTTGGCTCATTTTATAAATAATTCCGATCGCTTTCAACCTATTTAGGATAAAAAATGTTAACTCTCGTGCAATTTGCATTAAAAGAACTTAAGCAATCATCGATCAACAGGTGGTGTCATACTTCTGGTCGGAAATTAACAGGACTACCACACAGTCACTTAAATCGCTTTGAATCACTTTTTCTCAAATTACTTTTTACTCACTTTTTAAAGATAAAGTTTTTTTCATTTCTTTGAATTCTCTTGAATTCCTTTGAATTCTTTTGAATTTCTTGGAATGATTTTGAATTGCTTTGAATTCCATTGAATTCAAAGGATCTTTTTTGGATTTCAATTTTTTAATTCAACCAGAAGAATTTTTAATTCGTCTTGCTTTTCTATGGATTTTATCGTATTCTTATTCACTAATTCTATTCACTCCCATTTATGTAAATTCAATGCATTTTTTTGGATTTTACAAATTTTGTTCTATTCGCTTAAATTATTTTCAATTGATCCTGATTTCGTATGAATTTCATCGAATTCTCTTGAACTCCCTTGAATTTTTCAAAATTTATTCCAATTTTACTGAAATCAGTGAAATATTTTGGATTTTTAACATTGTTTTCAATTAATTTGAATTAATTTGGAATTCTCCCGGATTTTTTAAAAATTATTTTGAATTCTTCGAAATTCTCTGGATTTTTTTTGGTTTATCCTGAATTTTTTTGCCTTCAATTGATTTCTTTTTAATTCGCTCAATTCATCGCTCAATTGTACACAATTGATTGATTTTTTGTGTTTTCCTTTTTTTTTTTAATTCACCTTGAAGTCTTAAACTCGCTTTTAATTTTGAAGCAATCTATCCAATTCGCTTGAAGTCCCTTGAATTTTTGTCAATTCTTTCCAAATTTAACGAATTCAATGACTTTTGTTAATACTTTTGAATTGTTTTCACTTCACTGGATTTTTTTTTTGTAATTCACCTTGAATTTCTATGACTTCCATCGAATTCTTCTCATTTCCCTTAAATTTGTCTAAATTCACACGAATTTGATTTAATTCCATAGGTTAAAAAAAAATTGATTTATTTATTCACTGTTGTTGAATTTGCCCTGAATTCCGTTCATGTCCATTTTGCTCAATTTGATGGAAATTTTTTGATTTAAAAAAATTTTGATTGATTATATTCTTGCAAGTTCTTATCAATATCATCAAAGTCTCTTGGATTCCCTTGAATTCTACTAAATTCACTCCAATTTTACTAAAATCAGTGGAATATTTTGGATTAATTTTTTTTTAAATTAATTTAAATTAATTTGAAATTAACCCTGAATTCTTATTAATTTAGCCTAATTTCTTTTATATTCTTTTGAATTCTCTTCAATTCGATTAATTTACATTGAATTTTTTAAAATTTATTCAAATTCTTCTAAATTCACTCAATTCTTGGCTCAATTGTACACAATTCATTTTTTTTAGTTTTTTTTAATTCATCTTGAGGCCTTTCAACTTCGCTTTGAATTCTTAGGCATTCCGTCCAATTCTTTTAAATTCCCTTGAATTTTTCTCAATAAATTCCAAATTTAATGCATTCAATGAATTTTTGAAATATTTTTGAATTGTTTTCAATTCACTTGATTTTTTTTAATTCGCCTTAAATTTGTATGAATTTCATCGGTTTTTTCTGATTTCCCTTAAATTTCTCAAAATTCATTCGAAATAGATTTAATTCCATAGGTTAAAAAAAAAATTATTCACTTAATCTTTGTTGAGTTCGCCCTGAATTCTATTCACACCCATTTTTCTCAATTCGGTGGACATTTTTTGATTAAACAAATTGTTTATAATTATATTCTTTCAAATTCTTTTAAATTTCATGAAATTCTCTTAGATTGCCTTACATTCTTCTAAATTCACTCCAATTTTACTGAAATCAGTGGAATATTTTGGATTCTTTCCAGCTTATTCTTTTAAATTGTTTTGAATTCTTTGGAATTGTCTTGATTTTTTTTTCATTCTCGCTTACATCTTTTGAAATCACTTAAATTCTTCTAAATTCACTTCAGTTTTACTGAAATCAATGAAATATTTTGGATTAAAAAAAAAGTGAATTTATTTGAATTTATGTGAAATTCACCCTGAATCATTAGATTATCCTAAATTATTTTGAATTCTTTGAAATTCTCCTACTTTTTAAAAAATATAACCTGCATTTTTTTAATTTACTTGAAATATTTGGATTCTTTTTAACTCATTTGAATTTATTTGGAATTCACCCTGAATTATTATTAATTTATCTTGAATTCTTTTAAATTGTTTTGCATTCTTTGGAATTTTCTTTATTTTTTTAATTCTCACTCAAATCTTTTGAATTCACTTTAATTCTTCAAAATTTATTCAATTTTACTCAATTGAATGAATTCACACAATTGTTTAGAAGTTTTTTTTTTAATTCACTCTGAAGTCTCTTAAATTCACCTGGAATTCTTGGGCGTGTTATCAAAATCTTTTGAATTCCCTTGAATTCTTCCACATTCACTCCAATGTTACTGTTATCAGTGGAACATTTTGGGTTTTATATATTTTTTCAATTACTTGAGTTTTTTTTAATTTACCTTGAATTTTTATGAATTTCATCGAATTCTTCTCACGTCCCTTAAATTTCTCTAAATTCGGTCGAATTTTAGTTAATTCATGATTTATTTTTTTGATTTCTTCTGAATTCGTTAAAACTCACCTGGAATTCTTATAAATTTCATCGAATTATTTTGCATTGAAAAGAACATTAGTCACTTTTTTCAAGTTAAGTTGGCTGTGGCAGCCCTGGTAATGTAATTTTGATTAATATTTATCACTTCAATCTGTGATTGAGGATAAGTTTGGAACGTCTGAATAAATAACAATTTTTTTCTTCCCGACATAAATTTTCTGTATGTATATCGTTAAAACTCCCATTTCTATACGTTATTTTGGGATAAACTACAAAAAGGCATCTTTTAATTAATCCGGGGAAGAAAATTAGATCAGGAAAAAAATCCGGGAATTTCAAATTGCCTGATCACTAGACACCCTGAATCTGCTTATAGTTTCATCAACTGATTTGTTTAAACCTCTGTTTCTAGCATTGGGAAGTTTATGACAATGTTCCTGAAGTGTACATACTTGTTCCTGCTTTGCTAGGTTTGAAAGGTAATTTAGAAATGACCTTAGCATCGCGTCTTTCGACTCAAGCTAATTTGGGCCACATGGATACCAAAAGTCAAAAATGGACTTTAATAGTTGGTAATCTTGCCTTAATACAATGTCAGGCCATGGTTGTTGGGTTACTCGCTTCTCTGGCTGCTGTGATCCTTGGTTGGATACCAGAAGGAAAATTTGACATTAACCACGGCCTTCTTCTTGGCGCTAGTGCTTTGGTCACTGCTTCTGTTGCCAGTTTTATACTTGGTCTCGTTATGGTGGCTGTTATTTTACTCTCGCGACAGATGAGCATCAATCCAGATAATGTTGCCACACCAATAGCAGCGTCTTTGGGCGATCTAACAACTTTGGCGTTGCTTTCCTGGATGGCTTCGCTTTTATACAATTCAATAGGTACGATTTCGTTATTAGTCACAGTCATTACAGATTGTCACCTGTTCACCTTTTTTCACCTATTTTGGAAATTTGTCACAGATTTTGAAAATTTTCACCTTTTTTCAATTAACGATAGTAAAATTCTATTTGCAATTTTAATTTACGAAACTTCGTGAAGCCGAATCTATTTTAAATCAGATCGCGGTTCATGACTTATGCTAATGTCGCAGAATTAGGTATTTTTACTTACCCACCAGCTAACTTCACTTCGTTGAGTGCTTAAGGGAAAACAATTTTTTCCATATAAGTGTATTTGGCAATTAGTTTCTATTTTTTAAGAACTATTCAATGAAATAATAAAATAATAATGATTATTACTCAGTACAAATATATTACAAAAATAAAGTGTTGTCCCATGCATTTGATGCCATTGTTTTCCCCTCAGTACTCGACGAAGTGAAGTTAACAGGCGACGAAGTAAAAATGCCTAATTGGTCGCCGACGCTGACGAATTATTTTGTTTTTCAACGGAAACAAAAAAACGAATTTTATCAATCCTATCTAAAAAAAGTGATGTTACCAAATATCGCGAGAATATCGGACACATTTGTGTGGAAAACATGATTAGTTGCGAAACTGCGTGAATATGACTTTTAGGGGACGACTGAAAAATCCCGAAAAATAAAATTTCCGAATTGGAAAATTCCCGAATAATGAAATTCCCAAACAGTTTATAAGATGACCGAATTGGGAAATTCCCGACAGTTTATAATATTACCGAATTTGAAAATTCTCAAGTAATAAAATTCCCGGCAGACAATTGCCGAATTATAAAATATCCGAACTAAAAAATTGCCAAATTATAAAATTCCCGAAATTAAACAATTAAAATTTTGTATAAATATTATTTATGTATCAAAAATACAATAATCAAATATTTTTATTCAAAAAAATTATTTTTAATGTTTGGAGTTTCTAAAATTATTCTTTGTATTTAAAATAACAATAATTGAAAAAAAATTTTAATTAAAAAACGTATTGTCTTCAATTTTTGTTATTTTAAATTCATACAATAATTTTAGAAACTTTAAACATTAAAAATAATTTTTTCAATAAAAATATTTGATTATTGTATTTTCAATAAATAAATAATATTTATAAAAAAATTTTAATTTTTTAAATTTGGGAATTTTCTAGATCGGATATTTTATAATTCGGCAATTGTTTTAAAATACCAAATTTTGGTTAAACGCTAACGTAATCTACCAAAATTCTTCAAAAATTATGAACCTTTAAAATCGAATGATTTTTGTTTAAAAATGACAAAATCTGAGTTAAAAAGAAATGGCAACACTAACAAATTCTAAAAACGTAAATTGTCATAAAATCTTTAATCTTTGAAATCTAATAATGTTTGTTTAAAAATACCCATTTCCGGAATAAGACGCCAAAATAAACTAAAATTGTTGAAAGTTGGGAATATTGATGTTTTTTGTTTAAAAATGCTAATTCGCAGTGAAAAAAACTAACACAATCTTCATTTTTTAGAAATATTAAGTATTCTTCGAAACTACATGATTTTATAATAAAATATTAATTTTTATGGGCGTTGAAACCAGGACCAAGATTATGGCCTGTTCCTGTTTTGAATGAAATCTGTATTCGGAGTGAAGAATTGGCTAATTTCAATAGTTTTCGTGCAAAAAGTTTTTTGAGATGCTCCGGTCAGAATAAAAAAAACGTTTGACTCAAAAACTATTGAAGTTAGCTAATTTTTCACTCCGAATGCAGATTTGATTTGAGCAAAAAAATTGCAAACAAACTGTTGACATTCTAAGCAAAAAGATGAATTTTCAATCAAGGAAGATTTATTTTTTTATAAAATACATGATTTTTCAACCAGGTACTTGAATTTTCAACTAAAAACGATCAATTTTTAACAAAAAATAAAATAGTTACATTTTTAGTTTAAAAAATTAATTTTAAACCAAAAAAAAAGAGTTTTCAACAAAATAGTTACATACAGTAATATAAAGCTACTTTTATAAATAAGGAATCACTGTTATTCAATTTTATATTGCAATTTTAAAAAAGTACGCACGCTTTCGAAAAAATTCCCTGACTTTAAAAAAAATTTCTTGACATTTCCAGGTTTTTCCAGGTATATGATTATTCTACTCATAGAAATTTTTGTCCACTTATTTTTTTTTAATTTCACCTTTTCACTTTTTTAACAGCAATAAGTACTGTGATGACTGTAGTCAATATCATTTGCTTTATAAATTTATTGGAATCTTCTTTCATTTGTAGGTAGTGCACCTTGGATAGCACCAACATTAGTAACGATTTGTATATTAGTAACTCCATTCTGGGGTTACATTGCTGCAAAAAATCCATTCACCAAAGAAGTCTTAGATGATGGCTGGACACCTGTTGTATTAGCAATGATAATAAGCAGCTTTGGTGGCCTAATATTAGGTTACACGATCTCTAGTTACAAGGGAATTGCAGTTTTTCAATTAGTCATCAATGGCGTGGGCGGAAATCTAGCTGCTGTTCAGGCTAGCAGAATTTCTACTTCTCTTCACAAGGAACGACGCATGGGCGTGCAAGAATTTCCAAAGATTTGCATCAGTCCTTTCCATGTATTTTTTGCCACAGGTAATTAATTATGTTTACGGTTTCATTGTAAAGCAACTTTATTAAAATATTTCCAAACCATGCCTTCAAATTCGTTTCATTGTTCGTTTAGGTGGACATGCAAGGACAGCAAGAGTTCTTTTAATGATGGTGATTCCAGGGCATTTAATCTTCAGTTACACTATCAGTTACTTACAAGCTGGTCATACTTCCTTTACACCAATATTTCTCACCATCTATTTAATTGCTGCAATTTTGCAGGTATGTGTAGTTTAGATTACACACTGATAAAATAACGTATTATAGTGAACAAGGCGACGCAGTGGGCCAGCAGCTGGCTAAAAGTCGAGTTTTTCCTAATAAGAAAATCCAACTCTTTTTGGCTAAAAATTAATTTTTTCATTGAAAAGTCTACTACTATATTTTTGGTTTGGTATTCTAGCAATCACCCCAGGCAAAGAGCTTCGCAAATTCACCATGTAAAGCTCTCCATTCGGGCCCTGTTTTATTATTAGATAAAACGTAACTTTTTAAAAATAATTTTTTTTAAGTCGATTATTTTGAGCCTCCTATATATTTTCTAATGCTAGAAAGTTGTAGGTTTTTTCTGAAATTTTCAGTTATTTTTACTCTTTAATTAGGAACAAGTAATAATTATCAATATCAATACTAATTTCAACAAAAATTGTCTTAGTAACTACTTCAAGGAAAATTTACATTTAATATAATCCATATAGAAAATTAGAAGAATATTTCAAATATCTGTTTTATGTCCGAAAAATATATTCATAAAAAAGAAAGAGATTGTTTAAAAAATGATTCTCTTGCATGTTTATTTATTATTTGTTCATATCTAAAAAGCTAAAACAAAGTTAAAAATTTCAGAACAAAACGCAACATTCTAGCAATTATCTAAGAGAAGATAGTTATAAACAATTATTTTTGTTAACTTGCATTAATTATTACCTCATTAAGAGAAAAGTGGATAAAAATTTAAATATAAAAAAAAACTGCCACTATCTAGCATTAATATAAAAGCTTTAATATAATATTAATTATTTTACATATGTTTGATTGTAATTAATTAATTAAAGAATTAATTATTAAATTTATTATTATATAATATCAATATAAGAGTTGAGAATTTCATAAAAAATCGCAAATTTCTAGCATTACTCGAAGAGAATATTATTAAAAATAATAATGAATTGTTTAAACAATTTGTTGGTAACCCGAATTAATTACTGCCTCAGTCTAATGGTAAAAGTGGAAAATTTTAGAAAAAACTGCAACTTTCTAGCATTATTCTAAGAGAATATTATTATAAATAATTATAAATGGTTCAAAAAATTATTTCTGTTGAATTTAATTTATTATTGCCTCGCTTTAACTGAAAAGTTGAGAATAAGTTGAAAAATACGGAAAAAACTGCGACTTTCTAACTCTATTCTATGATAAAATTGCTAAAAACAATAATAAATTGTTTTAACAATTTATGTAAACATCTAATTAGCCGTAGAAAGTAATATTTTATGTTTTAGAAACAATTTGTAATAAAAAGACCGCAAAAATTTTAATTAGCGACAAAAACCTCGCAAAACCCAATCTTTCACTTATAAGTTTTTTTGGGACCCTAGAAATAGACTTATGGAGGTGATATTCAAAAAGTAATTTTTAATTCGTATTCTATGGCTAATTGTGAAGATAAATGTTTAGTTTCAACTCGATTCACCTAATATTGTCGATTTTCAATAAAATGTATAAAAACGTCTTGTTCTTATGGGAAATACGTGTTGAACCTCATGGGATTTGTGGAACCTCTAAATATAATTCTTTTCCAAAAAAATGCATTTATTTTTTTGTGGATTTGTACAAATTTCAGGGCGATATGCATGGAAATTAAAAAAAAATTCCAATGCATTTTTGGATCACCGTAATTTTCAACCATAAAGATTAATTTTCTACTAAAAACAGACGATCTTTCAACAAAATACATGAATTCTCAATTAAAACAGGTCAATTTTAATCCAAAAATGGAATAGTTATATTTTCAGTCAAAAAGCTCATTTTTTAAACAAAAAAAGCGCATTTTCAACAAAATAGGTTAATTTTTAACTGAAGACATTCATTTTCAAGAAAATATATGATTTTTTAACTGAAAGAGATAAATTTTCAACAAAAAATGAAGTAGCTAAATTTTTAGTTAAAAAATGAATTTTCTACCAATTAAAAATGAATTAAAATTTTTTTTAACAAAGTAGTTCCACTCTCAACTAAGTAGTGGAATTTTCAAAGAAAAATTTAATAATTGATATTTCAACGAAAAAAGATGTTAATTTGAAACCAGAAACAGTTTTCAACCAAGGAATTGCATTTTGAGCCAAAAAAGATGAAATTTCTACGACAGTAGATGATTTTTTAAACCAAAAAGAGGAAGAATTTTCAACCAAGAAATATTTTTCATTCAATAAAGAAAAAAAAATTCATCCAAAATGAGGAGTTTTCATGCAAAAAGGCGACTTTTCTACAAAATAGTTGAAATTTCAATTAAAAAGATTGATTTTGTTGTTTTTAACAAAATTGTTAAATTTTGAACAAAATAATAAAATTGTATTTTCATTCCCTCAGTTTATAAATTATACAAATAAGTTTTTCGATGTCACCATTTTTAATTAAATAATTGAGTACAATCTGTACGGGACGACTAAGAAGTTCCGAAAAATAAAATTCCCGACACTTTAAAATTCCCGAATAATGAAATTCCTGAATAATAAAATTACCAACAGAAAATTGCCGAATTATCAAATATCCAAAATAGAAAATTCCCGAATTAAAACAATTTAAATTTTTGTTATAAATATTATTTAGGATTTATCTATATTAACGACTTAGAAACAGAACTAAGAAGAAAAGGAGATGGAGGCACGGTTCTTAGTCCAGGTTCAAATATAAAAATCTATGCATTGCTCTATGCAGATGATGCGGTGATAGTAGCGGAAAGTAAGGAGGAACTAGATAAAATGATTGAGAATGTAGAAAGATGGACGGAGAAGAACGGGATGGAGGTAAATGTAGAGAAAACAAAGATTATGGTGTTTAGGAATGGAGGGAAAAAGAAAAAGGAAAGCTGGAAATATAAAAACAGTGAGTTAGAAGTAGTAAGGGAGTTTAATTATCTTGGATTTTGGTTTACAACTACAAATCAATACAATACACATGTTAAGAAGGCATCAGGAAAAACGCAGCGATTAATTAATAAGGTATGGAGCGAAACAAATAGAGCTGCGATAACAAACTTAAAGAGAAAATTATTTTTTATGGACTCAACGGTGAAAACGGCGGCAGTGTATGGGGTAGAAATTTAGGGATGGAAAAGAAAAGAAACGATAGAGAAGGTACAGAGCAGATATGTGAAATCGAGCATGGGACTAGGAAAGAACACACCTGATTACATATGGAAGATGGAAGCAGGGCGAAGGAGTGTGGAAATAGAGGCAAGAAGAAGGGCTGGCGCTTTTATAATAAAGGTACTCTCTATGGAGGAGGATAGATGGTCAAGAAAGTGTATAAAGGAGGAAATAAGGAATATTAGGAATGGCAATCCAACTAGCTGGGGGAGGTCGTTGGAGGAAGCAATGAAAAATATGGGAGACGGACAAATAATTAGAATGATAGGAGAAGGAAAACCAGTAGAAAAAATTGCGGAAAGACTAGTTGAGCTGGAAATGATAGCAGAAGCCCAAGACATACAGAAAGATTGGGAAAAAATAGAACAATCCAGTTTCTGCAGCTATTATAAAGAGATTAAGAAGAATACAGAGATGGAGACATATTGGCAAAGGGAAAAACTAAAGGTGAGACAGAAGCAAGTATGGGCTCGATGGAGGTGTGGAAATGCCGTAAAGGAAGGAAAGAAAGGCTTTAAAGACAACAATTGCAGGGCTTGCAAGGTCGAAGAGGAAACATTAAAACATGTAATCGAGTGTGAAGAAGTAATGAAAAAGTTAAAAACACCGGGAAAAGAATGGTGGAGAAGTTGGAGAGAAAAGAATAGACAGAAGGACTGGAGGAAGGAGTTACTGGCAGATTTACAGAAGGAAGTGGACGAAGACTTGTGTTTAAATTTGGGCAAGATAGAGGATATATTAAATGTTAAAAATTAGTGATACAGGCTAAATGTGATTTAGGTTAAGTCATTATGTAAATAGTTGTAATTAAACTAGTTTGTAAGTGTTCATATTGTTAATGAAGGAAAAAGGGCGAGTGAAGGAGTGAAGGTGTAAAACTGAAATGTAGCACCAAAGAAAGAATAAATAATAATAATAATTATTTAGGATTTATTAAAAATACAATAATCAAATATTTTTATAACAGACATTATTTTTATTGTGTAAAGTTTCTAAAATTATTGTTTGAATTAAAAATAACAATAATTGAAAACAATTTTCATCCAGAAATATATTTTTTTCAATTATTGTTACTATAAATTCAAACAATAATTTCAGAAACTTTAAACATTAAAAGTAATTTGTTTTTATAGAAATATGTGATTATTGTATTTTTAATAAAGAAATAATATTTATAAAAAATTTTAATTGTTTAAATTCAGAAATTTTCTAGTTCAGATATTTTATAATTCGGCACTTTTCTGTCGGGAATCTTCAAATTCGGTAATATTATAAACTGTCGGGAATTTTCCAATTCGGGAATTTTATTTTTCGTGATTTTTCAGTCGTCCCATCTGTACAATATGTTAATTATTACAATTATACAATTTATGTTCACTAATTGAGAAAAATTAAAATTCAGTCCATATGTAATGTAATATTGTGAAAAAGATTAATCAGCTAATAATTAATTAACCAATTATTTTTATTTTCACCTTATTTATTGTGTTTAATTTTGGTTTTTTATTTAAGAAATTCAATATCATTATTCCTGTTATTTCTGAAAAGAACAGCAACAAAAGTCACATATTTTGAGAGAAAATTCAGTGTCTCATTTGACCTCGTATGCTCATCTCGCCCCGGTCTCCCCTAAAGTAAAAAAATAAGTAGTTATTCGAAGTTTTTGTTTTGTGTTAAAAATATTGATGATGCTAGTTGCAATAATAAAATACTTTTTATTGCAGGTTGTACTATTGTTGTACATTGCTGAGCTTATGGTTGTCTGGATGTGGACAAAAGGGATGGATCCGGACAGTTCAGCAATACCTTATCTGACAGCAGCTGGTGATCTTATCGGAACAGCTTTTCTCGGTATTGCATTTCATATTCTTGATGCCATCGGCGATGGAGACTCTGATGTTGGTGATTGAGTTACATATTTTCTAACTACGTCAGATACTGAACATATCTTTGCGTCCCGAAGCATTAATTATTGCAAAATTACTGGTCGTAGTCATTTTTAGACTATCGGTCAGCAGACTTTTGATACTAGTATTTTGTGAACGCCGAATAATTCTTTAAAAGTTACAAGTTCTAGTATGCTTAAAACGATATTTGACTGAAAAGTCATTTAAAAGGTGCTACTTCAGGAAAAAGGGTATAATTATGCTATTTTGTTAATAGGGTATTGACACATGATATAGTATTTTTAAAATTGTTTTATCGAGTCAATTTGACTGTACGGAATGCATTTTTCGATTTTTGAGCCTACTTATCCTACGTCTAAAAATAAGTGTAAATATTTGCTGATTCTTTTTGAACAATTCTTACAAGCAGGATAAGAAATCGACTTTTGCGAAAAGATGTACCTGAAATTCTATCAAGTAAAATGTCTTGTCATGAATGAACGAAAATATTTTACTTTATAAGATCTATGGATTATTAACATCGACTGTTGACCGAAAATAGTGTAAATATTATTCAACCGGCTTGAATTTGTATTTAAATACTCTAATTACTTTTTAATGTGGCAATGCTTTAATGTCATAGAAGTTCACACGATTTTAAATCTGTGTGTTATATGTTACGTTCTTTGAAACGAATTATTGTTGATTTTTGCGCCAGTATTTTATGTTTTGCGTGCCATCTTCATACTAAAAAATGTAATTTTCAAATAATTTACAGTGAACAAATGCGGTTATTGCGCATATTATGTATTGTCGGCCACATAAACGCCATGTAGATAAAATGTAGAAATATTGCTGTTTATTTGATCATTTGAAATAGGTCAGAAGCTTTAGGTATTAAATCATTTTTGATAAGTATACTGTGATGTTGCAATTACAGTCATGTTATAGTTAATGAATTTCAATACAACGAGTGAAATACAAAATTGTTTACAGAATTTTTAGTTTGTTTTTTAATGAGGAGCCGTCCCTAAATTACGTTACCAATTTTGGGCTATTTTTGAACCCCCCTTCCCCCTCGTTGAGGATCGTAGTTTTTTCATGCCTACGTGACTGCTGTGAACGATGGACTTCAGTAATGAATCAAGAATAATTAAAAATATTAGAATATTGACCTTTACAGCCCAAAATGCTCTCGAAGCAGTTGGACTATGATGATTTTTTACGAAAATATATTGCATTTTCAACAAAATAGTTGAATTTTCAACTGAAAAATGTAAATTTTTTACCAAAAAAGATGAATTTTCAACAACAAAATTCGTT
>CAKNYM010052647.1:431867-460545 GCA_932195095.1 Andricus curvator
ATGTATTTTGTAGAAAATTTGTCTTTTTTTGTAGAAAATTAATCTTTTTGCTAGAAAATTAATCTTTTGTGACTATTTCGTTAGAAATGTTTTTTTTTTTTGTTCAAAATTAATTTCTTCTTCTTCTTGATTGAATATTTAAGTATTCCATTTGTGATTGAAAATTTATCTTTTTTAGTTAAAAATTAATGTATTTTCTTGAGTCTCTTTTGATAGAAAACTTATCTTTTGGGTTAAAAATTCATCTTTTTGGTTGAAAATTGATCTACTTTGTTAAGACTTAGTTTTTTTAGTTGAAAATTCAATTATTTTGGGTAAATAATTTAAAAACTTAAAAATTCAAATTCTTTGAGCGATTTTTAATTGATGCTTTTCGCATTAACAAAAAATTTATAATAAACTACACAATTGAAATTTAAACAATTTCAAAATTCATCACATTTAAAAATGTAGGGTCATAGAAATAAAAAAATTGTTAATCGTAAAATTATTCAACTGTTACCACTGGAGTATAGAAAAAAAAATTAAAATTCTGACAATAAGAATAAATTAAACGTTTGGAAAATAATGATGAGAAAGATTTTTGAAATTTATGTTTAGTTTCATTTCTTCGCAGATTAACTAGACAATGGAAAAGAAATTCGAAAACCCACTTTTCCGACTTCGGTGGAGCAAGGTTTTGATCGACATGATTTTTCCTCTCTTTCTAATTGATAGTTATGAAAAATATTACTCCCAGTAAGCATAGAAATAAAAGCTGGTACTTCTGCAACTTTTGGCTCCTCCACACCAGCTTCCAGTAAAAGTACCTACCATGGAAGATATTTAAAGTTAAATATTAATAATATGAATAAAAGTATAAAGTGAGTGTACGTTTTTTTTTAAATTATAATTGAATGAAGAGAGGATAAACATATGTAATTCCTTAAAACTTACATTCCAGTCACTAATTTCAGTTAGTCGATTAGCAAGAACACTTCCAGCTGTGCCAGCTCCAACGATTATAAAATCATATTCTTTAGGTTCAGGTTTATTTTCATTGAGATTGCTGTCTGATGAATTTCCAAGTAAGTCAGAAATTAAAGTAAAATATATAAGTGTTGATGAAAGACAGCCACTGGCTGTGGTGTTTGTCACACAGTATTCTGATAAGTTTGCTGGCTTCCATGTCAAATCCATTTTATATCATCTGTTGTATTTTTATTGAAAGAGAACAATTGATTAAATTAAAAAAATTCATATAAAAATAAATATAGATTTATAAAGATGGGAAATATTCTTTTGATTTTATGTCTGTAAAACAAGAATGATATTGAAAAGGAGAAACCTTTTTGTTTCGACTTTTAAAAATGTGTACAATGACGTTTGGGAATTAGACCTATTCCCTACTTATCAGGTTGCCTTCACATCTAAATTGGAAACGTCATTTTAGAGATTTTTAATTAATAGTCTGGAAGAAATCGAAACAAGGTTTTTCCTTTTTAATAGAATAAAAATTAGGATACCAACCTTCTTTAAGCAAAAGCAGATAGATGACCAACTCTCGTTGCGTCCAAACTGACGAAATCACGAGTGAAGTAGACACTGATTTATGATATCAGCTTCTTTATACATAATTGAATGAAAATTGCATCATATTTATCAAAAGCAATTAATTTATTGCTGTAAAAGAATTGCGTATAAGCATGAGGAAAGACACGTAGCGATACAATTTATCATTAAATCATAATAATAATTATCCCAGAAAGCATCTTTTAAACATTTGATTTTGTATTTATTCTGGAAAAATAGATATAACTGCTGATTGATAAAACCTCTTTACGATCATTCCCCAGTCTGAATAGATTGTAAAAAACAAAAATTAATTTGTTTGTAGTAAAACGATTTAATGGTCTCGAATTCATCGAGGTATATCAGTTCTCGTAAGATCACTGAAGTTAAGCATTGTTGGGCGCGGTTAGCACTTGGATGGGTCACCGTTCAGGAATACTGCGTGCTCTTGGCCCGTCGTGGGTGTGGTGGGCCCACATTGGTAGTAAATATACACCTAGAAACACTACCCGAATCGGGTAGTGAGGCAATGAACTTTCGAGTTCGAACTGCTAATCAATGTATGTACATATATTTTGCTTTTCCGCACTCGTTTATTTATTTTATTTTATTTATTCTTATTATGTTGATCTCGTTAGAATTGTAAGAATAATCAAGTTGAGATCATTCATATTATTTCCGATTGGAACCTTGATCTTGTTACTAGAGAAAGTAAAATAAATAAGTAAAATTTCTCTCAGCCCTCTAGTACACGATTTAATTTACAAAGATTGAACATTTTGCCAAAAAAATGTAATTTATTTTAAGAAATTTTTTTTTAAATTGAGCAGAAATTAATGCTTGGGTTCTTGTGATTACCCCATCTTGAATGCTTGAATGCTTTGATATTATGCAAAAAGTTGAATTTTTTTTATAGAAATTTTTTCATTTATTGTGTTAACAGTGTATAAGGAAGTGCATAAAAAACGGGTTCTTTGAGAAGGGTTACATATAATCAAGAAATTCCAAAGGAACTTTTCCTTGAAGAAGCTGTTACAAAATTGAAAAGGACCAATTTTGGGAAATTCTGTTTTTAACGATTTCAAGTGATTTAGGACACTAAATTATCGATATAATATTAGGAACATGTCAAAATAATAAAAATAAATTCTCCATTTTTTCCAAAAATTGACTTTGAAAATTATGAGAATGACAATTGAATAAGAATTGGGGTTTTCGGCCTTAAACATAGAAAATTAAAAAAAATCTTTTAACCTCCCTGAACACTTGCAAATAATGGCTACATACTTAATAATAATAACAAATTTAAACGTCCGATTATTACTTTATAAACTATTTTCAGTTTTAAGATCATTTCAAAACAGTAGATTACAAATTTGTTAGCAAATCACTTTCTGATAGAATGCGTAGTTTTTGTTTTAATCTTAGAAAATATAATAAAAAATAAAAGAATTAAATTTTTGGACAAACGACACAAGCTATGAAAAAAATTAATAGACAAAAGTTGCTCATGCAAAAAAGAGCTATATAAATTTGTCATAAATAATTTTTTAAAAGAAGCGTAGTTTTTGTTTTAATCGTAAAAAATAGCATTAAAAATAAAAAATTAAATTTTTGGAAAAACCACACAAGAGACGAAAAAAATTAATAGGCAAAGGTTATTCAACCAAAAATGATCTACAAATTTGTGATAAAAATTTTCTTAGAACCACTTTACGCTAGGATACGTATTTTTGGTTCAAATCGTAATAAATAACATTAAAAATAAACAAATTAAATATATGTAAAAACAACACAAGTTGCAATATAATATTTAATAACAAAATGGTTTTTTTAATAAGATGCGCACTTTTTTAATCATAAAAACAAGACAATGCAAATACATTTGTTTTAATAGCAATGCATATTATGAATTTGATTGATATACATTTATTGAAATGATACATTTTTCAGGGTAGTTGAGGATAAAATTAATTGCAAAATAAGGAACAAATATTAAAGTTATCGTGATAAATAAAAGTTGTACTTTATTTTTCAATATCTGAATTAGCAATCCCATGACGAGGTACAGAAATAAGTGTTACACGGAGAAAAATGGAAGGTCAGTTTGGCCATCTAGATGTGCACAGACTATATTGCAGGGACAAATATAGGACAGCCCTTGAAGATGGCTAAAGCGCTATAAATCCCTAGAAGGTTAAAACAAGAGGTTCAAATCGATCATCTCAGAGTGTCGACTTGGTCATCTCGGACGGTCGACTCAAGCGTCATAGAGTCGAACCGATCGTCACAGAGGGTGGATTTGGTCATATCAGATAGTCGACTTGATCTCCTCGGACAGTCGACCTGGCCATCTTAGGGGGTCAATTTTATTATGCTACATTTTCTATATTTGATGTCCTGTTCCTACTTATTCTAGTCTCTCTCTTATAAGAGTCTGGAAATTATAAAGTTATGTGAAACCTATGAAACCTAAAAATTTATATGAAATACATGAATTCTGAAAGCATTTTTTATTCTTTGTGGAGAGTGAGGTGTATGAGACATAATTTGATATGCAAAAACAGTGCACATTGACAGTATATTTTTTGGAGCACGAAAGGCTAAGGACACGCACGGTGTCACACTGATCAAGCAGCGATTGGGGAAGCGCTCCGCGTACATATCCGTTTTTTCGGAGGTAGTCGGCTTGATTTCGCAAAGGATGATGCGAAACGTGCTGAAGCTCTGGGTGTTTCTGGCACCACAGAGTGTGCATACGCGCCATGAAGCCTCGGTGAACAGGGATAATGCTGGCATCGTAGCAGTCTATCAAGTCACCCTTGAGTTGATCCGTCCACTGAATATGGGCATTACGCCGGTTCGTCGTCGTGTTTCCATTTAAATTATTTTTAGCACCCCGAACTCTAGGGTGATCGGCATTGTTTGCCGATCCATTGTCGGGTGCTCTGCGCGTTCGATCGTTGTGAACCGCATCTACAACTTTTTGGTGTTTTGGTGATGTCATTCTTGCTCCCACGAGCAGCTAGGGAAAGGGTTCGTCCATCCTTGTAGAGCCCCGCGTGCAAGGATAAGGCTACATACTCTGAGAGGTCGCCCGGTATCCCAGAGTCACCGTTTAAGACACCTCACCCAGGTGCCATTCAGCTTTCGGCACGGGTTTTACGCCTCCGCTTAGGGGTTATTCCTTCGGGACCATTCCTAGACAATTGTCAGCGACTGCTTATTAATTATTGTAACCATATTCAGCAGAAACCCTTGGTACAGGGACCCTCTATCCGCAACCCGAGGACGCGTTCGGCGGCTTTGTCATAGGCCCTTCAGTTCTATTCCAACGGAATCGAAACCGAACCGAATATATATAATATATAGAATATATAATACATTAATTATATATATATATATATATATATATATATATATATATCCTGCAACATCGGCTTCAAAAGAATTCTTTCCCTAAATTCAAAATTATCACTTGTGAAAAGGGTTAGAGAGAAGATGGAGAGCCACAATCTGTTGGATGTCGATTAGAATATATCATTTTTCTGCTTTAAACTAACGAATATTTTTATCTTTATAACACTGCACTTTTAAATACATTTTCCCACCTAAAATCTCATGCTTTGATAATAAAACTTTTCTTTTAAATTTAAAAATAATTTTAGTCCTAATTATAAAACTAAAAAAGAAATGATTAAAGGCACAGCGCTATATAACAGATATTTTGATATAGGTGATGACAGGAAGAACCCCAAGAATATAAGACTAAAAAAAGCTTCCTGCATGGTAGTTTAATAACCGAAACCGGATTGTTAACAACTGCTAACAAAAAACCACGAAGTAACGCAGCAAATTGTTTTTTAAAGTATATGCCAAGACCTTCAATTTGAGTCATCTACGAAGACAATTTTTTACCCATTGATAACAAAAAACCATGAAATAGTAATTTTTATTGTTTAATTCACATCTACGTGTCAAGACCTTCAATTTCAGCCACCTGGAAGACAATCAAACTAAAATAAAAGATTCCAGAATCGTGATCTAAAAAAAAAACGAAATTTCCTCAGTTTTGTAATACATAATATCATATCATAATATCTACATATCTACAATTTGAGCATATAATGATCTGAAAAGCGAAATTTCTTCATTTTTCTATTTTTCTAACCTCTGATAACAAAAAATCCATCACTGTAAGATAGAAAATTTTACTTTTTAATGTAGACTTACATGCCAAGACCTTCAATTTCGCCCATCTTCAAAGACAATAGAGCTAAAAGAAAAGATTTCAGCATAATATTCTTTAAAAAAATTACATATTTACGTACATTTACGTACATTTACGTAGCAAGACTTCATATTTCAGCCATCTTCGAAGACTATCGCGATCTAAAAGAAAAGAATCCAACATAGTGCGGTATAAAAACTGAAATTTTCTCATTTTTCTTTCTTTGATAACAAGAAAGCATCAGTATGATATCCGTCTTGGCAGTAACCAAATTACCAACGGTCGTTCAGTAACCGGGTAACCGGTTACCCCCTAAAGTCTTTGAAAGTAATTAATGTATTTTTATTATTTTTGACGTATATAGTTGATTGTTATGATGTATAGGGGTTAAGTCATGTCAACCCCCGGCAAGTCACTTTTGTGGCAAGTGACATTAGCGGCAAGTCACATTGTAGCAAGTCGCAATGCGGCAACTTTCATCTCGAAAAAATATAAAGTCCAAAAAAGATTGGCAAAAATGAGGCAAGTCACATATACGGCAAGTCACATTCGCGGCTATTTACATTCGTGGTAAGTCACATTGCGATATCATTCATTCGGAAAAATTTGAAGTCCAGAAAAAATTGGTAAAATTGCGGTAAGACAGCCCTTTTATTAGTCACAAAAATAATATAGTTCACATACCTACCCCTTTCCATCGTCTCGTAGGGGGAGGAGGCCGCTGTGATTGGTCAAAAAAATATTTCAATTTACTCCACTACTTTATGCTAATTTTTTGTAGACTCCGCATTTTTCCCTAATGAGTGATGTCGCAATCTGACTTACCGCAATGTGACTTGCCGAGGTTTAGTATGATAGCAAGCTCACACGGTTACCGGGGTACTCGGTTACTGAACAAGCGACGTATCAATTTTGAATCTAAAAAAAATATGAAAAAAAAAATGTAATTCTTAGATGAGTGCGAACTTATCTTAATAATGGTGATTTCGAATGGATACCTGGGTACCCGGTTACTGGCAGGACGGATATAGCAAATTTTATCATTCACAGAAGGCGGAAATTCAGTTTGAGTTATGCTTTTGATACCTTTTTTGATGCTTTGATGTATGTCATGTAAAAACTTGCAATTATTTTTTCTGATAACTATGTTTGATAAATTATCGTGTTAAGCATAAACAATAGATAAGGAAGTGCATAATAAGCAGGTTCTATGAGAAGGTTCACGTATAATCAAAAAGTTCCAAAGGAATTTTCCCTTAGGAAAGTTTTTTCAGTTGATCGAAATATTCAGAAGCATGCTGAAGATTTTTCTGTATTTGTTAGCTCTTTTCGCCATTGTCGTAAGTATTAATAATGAACTGCATAGAAGATTAGGGAAGATTTATCAAACAGGATTAAACTTTTATATATTACATTTTGTTACATATAAATTAATCTGCAATAATTTTCGAAGTAATATCAACTTTATAGCTCTAGAATTGTTATTTTTAAGATAATCATTTAAATGCCATTACAGCGAAATAATTTTGATTTTCAATCTCATTGCAAGTCTAATTTCATTATGTTATTATTAATATTATTATACCAGATTATACCATGAAGCCAAATCCGTTTCGGTGTAGCTTGACTCACTCGGTTTTAGCCGGGGACCAGGGAGTTCCATTAAAAAATTTTATTTTAAACCTTAATTTTTGAACCTTAATTTTAAACCTTATTTTAACCTTATAATTAAAAAATTATAAGGTGGGGGGGGGTAAACATTTTAGATTAATCTAGAATTCCCGTGTTGTTTATTTAAATAACACGCTCATTCTGCAACACTGCTCCGACCCAGGTCGCTGAACAATCTCTCTAGAAATCACACGGAGAAACTATTGGTTGTAAAATTTGGTATTATAATATTGAACTTCACAAGAGTTCAATGGCAATCTACGATATAAAAAAAAATTGATTAGCAGTTCGAACTCGAAAGTTCATTGCCTCACTACCCGGTTCGGGTAGTGTTTCTAGGTGGATATTTACTACCAATGTGGGCCCACCACACCCACGACGGGCCAACAGCACGCAGTATTCCTGAACGGTCACCCATCCAAGTACTAACCGCGCTATATATACTAACCATCAAGTACTAAAATCTTATAAAACTTCTATAAAAAGATTAAATGATTCGTCTCTTTCGAGATGTTTAAAAACATTCATGCGCGCGCGTAGCGCGCTTTTGCTACTTGTCAAATTATTAAAATGTGCATGGCGCTATTTTCGATTAATTCTCGAAACTATCTCGAAACTACTCGAAACAATTTGAAACTATTGTTGTCGGGAAATCCGTGTTTGTGATTCGATGAAGCTTTAATTTTTTTGTCATTTAAAAAAAGAAGTCTGCAAACTTCAGGTTTATGAGAACTGTAAGGTTATTTAAATACTATGTTCAATAATAATAATAATAATCAATAGAAAGAGGACTCCTGCACTTTGAAATACAAAATTTAATTTCTTCAGTTCAAGAAACATAACATGGAATATCCAAGTAGTCGACGTTATTTAAAATAAATTTTTCAAACTACAATCTTAAAAAAAAGAAGTGCATATTAACCATATGAAAGATCCAATTTTTTAAAATGTTTATAAATTTGTGACGTTGCCTTAGCGACGAATAATATTAGTTTTATAAACTCGATTAAAACTAAAAATTACATTTTCAATATTTAAACTAACTTTACTAACTTATAAAGTTTATACACTATACTATGTTAGAAATGAAATATTTCAGCATATTAGGAATGACATTTCTCAAATTTTATAGATTTTAAAAATTAGAAAGTTTCAAGTCAAAAAATTTTTGGTATTAATTTTCAGAGGCCAAAGAGATTCTTTTGAGTTATAATCGAGCGGAAATCTAAAAAAACGCACTTTTTTCTCCACTATTTCAATTGACAAACCTGGAAATGCTGTAAGAAGTTTCCTTGAAACTTTTTAAAATAAAAAGTTTTTTAAGTTATTTCAACGTTTATACGATCATTCAGATTTTGGGATGAACTATTTCAAAATGTTCAAAAGGAATAATAAATTAAACATTTCAGCACCCAAAATATGTCTAATCTTACTCAAATATTATTTTTATTTAATAAATGAAAACTTTTCTTCAAGACAAACCTCAGCCTCAAATAGAGGAAACCAACAGTTTTTTCGTAAAAATTAGACATTTTTTATGCCTTTTATTGGACCTAAAAATACAGTATATGAGACAAACTTAAAAAAAAACGTAATTTTGTTATCATATTCACGATCAAGTCTTCTCAGTTCGTATAGATTCTAAAAAAATAAAAAGTTTCAGTTCATAAACTTTATACAGTAATTTTAGAGGTCGAAAGATGTCTTATTTAATTTTAACGCGTTTATAAAAAAAATGTTTTCTTATCTCTAAATTCAATTGGAAATCCGAGTACTCAAATCCTGGAAAAAACGGCATGGCATTTCCAGGTTTTTTCCAGGTATCTCAAGTTTTTTCAAGGTATAATTTTTCATAGTACGGAGCCATTCAAAATTTCGTATTTTTTAAAACAATAGACTCGGAATATGCATACAGTTCCGCTTATTTATTATAAATATTTTTTTCAGTCTCTAAAGTCCATGAATTTGAATAATTATTTAAACAAATTTTTATTTTATCTTCTTATACTTAAAATTCAGTGCATATTTAGCTAAAAATAATGTAGTTACTATATTGACTTTTGAATAAAAATGTTGCTTTTTGAACAAGATAGAAGAATTTTTAACCAAATAGCTGAATTTGCGACCAAAAAGATTAATTTTATGCCAAAAAAGACGATTTTTTAACAAAATATATGAATTCTCAACCAGATAGTTGAATTTTCAACTAGAAAGGACAAATTTTCAACCAAATAGTTGAATTTTGTACTAATAAAGATCAATTTTCAACCAAAAATCGAATAGTTAAACCGTCAGTGAAAAAAATTAATTAAAAAAAATTAATTAATACTTGATTTTTAAACAAAAAAGATTAATTTTTAACTGAAATGATCAATCTTCAACTGGAATAGTTGAATTTTCACCCAAAGAGATGAATTTTCAATTAAAATAATGGAATATTCAATTGCAATAGTTACATTTTCGGTTACAAAAAAAAAATCCAACCGAAAAAAAAAAAGTAATTTTGAAGACAATAGTTACATTTTCAAACAAAGTGATGATTTTTCAACTAAAATGATGAATCTTCAATTGTAATAGTTAAATTTTAAAGCAATAAGATGAATTTTTAACTAGAGATGATGAATCTTTGACTAGAATATTAGAGTTTTCAACCGGAATGATTAATTTTCAAACAAGAAGATTAATTTCTACTAAAACAGACGAATTTTGAACTAAAGAAGATAATTTTTTAACAAAAAATTAAACAGTAAAATTTGTAGTTAAAAAGCTTAATGTTCAACTAAATAGACGAATTTTAACTAATTTTAAAATTAAAATGTTAACTAAAATAATGGAATATTTAACTGAAATGGTTACATTTTCTGTTTAAAAAAATTAATTTTCAAGAAATAAATAATTTTTCAACAAAATAGTTCAAGTTTCAACTGCAATAGTTAAATTTTTAGTAAAGAAGATTCATTTTTAGCCAAATAAAAAACGAATTTTTAACAAAATATCTTATTTTTCAACCAAGGAGATAAATTTTCAATTAAAATTATTAATAATTTACCAAAAAAATTAATTTTTAACAAAAGAGTTTAACTTAACTCAACATGAGTTAAATTTTTAAGCAAAAAGATGAATTTTCGACAAAGAAGATTAATCTTCTACCGAAAAGAAAGAATTTTCCAAAAAATACATGAATTTAAAACCAAAACCAATAATGTAGTAATAGTTAAATTTTCCATAAAAAAATTAATTCCAAACAAAAAAAAAACAAATTTCCAACCAACTACTTAATTATAGTAACACAGAAAAAACAGAAGATAAACTTTACATCGATTTCCGACGAAAGATTATTCGCAACAAAAATTAACTTCAAAGGATAAACTTTACACAAATATCGGTTAAACTTTCTTTTGTTTTTCCATGACAAACACATTTATTTTGAAAGACGCGAAGCTGGCTGAACAAAACTTTATCGCTCTAAAAAATTTCCTGCAACAAATTTTAACCTTAGTTTTTTCTGTGAATATAAAGCTGCTTTTACAAATAAATTTTTTCATTTCTCAAAACTGCTCAATAACGCTGATAAATCCCCTTAACTTCAGTGATCTTACGAGAACTGGTGTTTCCAGCCTGGTATCGCCGTTGGCGATATATAGAATATAGGATATATGTATAATCTAGGATATAGCGGAGAAAATAGTATTATTGCCACAGGGATAAGAAGAAATACTTTTTCCATATCAATTATAAATATAATACAAATTTACTAATTGCTATTTAGAGTTAGAAAAATTCATATTTTCGATAGCAGATTGAAGATAGGAAAAAGTGATATTCACAAATTAAATAATAATAAAACCGTAGTTGCAATAACTAGCAGCTTAAATAACGTAAGTTGCAAAATAGGTGAAAAAAAGTTACCATTTTCAATGGGAAGGTGCAATGAGAGGAAAAACATTTGAATGTAGTGCTTTGCGAAAATTCCTATTTAAAATAGGAATTGCAATGCCGAATGACGCCATATGTACCGAGGTTCACGATGATGATATAATTCCTAAATCTCGATTTGTTTTATCAATTTGTTTTTTTAATTTGTTTTTAAATATCTCCGCTCTGCTGCCCCGGAGACCCGTCTTCGTTTCCTGGCCAGCGCTGATTTCTTCTAACACGATTTTTTCTCTTTCAGCTTAGAAATTGTATGTTTAATTTATAAAATTTATAATGGGTGGAACTATAAAACTGTGAATGCGAATTCATTTTTATTTTGCTCTTTCGACCATGGCAGTTTTTCCTATTTTCTGTGGGAAAAATTAGAAATACGTAGAATGAACATAGGAAGAATATCTTTACTACTGGATTTTGTAAACTTGACGGTCTTTCCTAGGGATTATAGAAACTTTCTTATGGAATAAGTACAATTATTTAATCATTTATCATTATATTCCAATAAACGTAGTAACTTCACAATTTAATATTCGCAATAGTAAGTCTTGAAATAGTGACGCTATATTCTGGTTTGCTATTGTCTTATCGTAAAAATAAATATTATAATATAAAATTTTACACCCATAAGTTTCTCCGTGCCCCCCAGGCTAAGAGCTTCACAAAGCCATTATGTAGAACTCTTCACTTGGGCCTATTTATTGCAGGCCTCACAGTCCCTATGGGATAAAATATAGGGACCAAAGGGTACTTTTCGTCACGCTCACAGGGTACTTTTTTCGCGCTCAAAGGGTAAAAAATTCAGGATAAATTTATAAGACTTCAAAACAATTCAAGTTAAAATCCAACGATTTCGAATGAATTAGAAACAATTTTAAAAGTCAAAAAAATTCCATTGATTTTTGTCAAATTGGAATGAATTTAAAATAAACGAGAAGAATTCGATGAAATTCATGAAAATTCAAGGCGAATTAAAAAAAAATTAATGAATTGAAAAAAATTTTAAAATATGAAGAAACTTTTATGGGTTCAGTAACTTTGAAATGAGCTTAGAAAAATTCAAGGGACTTCAAAAGAATTTTATGGAATGCCTAGGAATTCAAGGTGAGGTTAAAAAAATTCATGATTAATTAAATAAAAACTTTGAAAATTAAAAAAAAAATCCATTGAATTAAGTATAATAGGGTTGTTTCGCAATTTTAGATAAAATAATTTTTTAATACATAATTTTAATCTAAACTCAAGGTGCGTTCTATTTTTTTTTCTGTTGAGTCGTTTAACAGAAAAAAATTATTAAAAATTGAAGGCGGGAAAACACTTATTCAAGTTGGTGTCACGTGGGTGTCACGTGACTCAGAGGTTCTCATAATTATCAATGTGACGATGTGGCTTTGGATGGAAACTAACGAAACTTATAATATCTTTGGTTAGGCTTGGTTAGGCCAGCTAAACGTTTCATTTTCACGAAGTCACAATTACTCTCAAAATACTCCGATACCATAAATATATCTATTTTCCGTAAATTTCCGCTATTGGCTGTTACGAAACCCTCCTTTGACTTTTTTTTAAACAATATTTTGCGACTTCTATTTTCGACGTGCAGATAACCAAAACAAAACATCGACACAGAAAAATATATTTGAGAATCACTGACACATAAGCTGCGATTGGTGGAAAATCCGACCCCTTTGACGTCAGAGGGGCCCTCCAATCGACATCGTGATAGAAAATTCATATTTCAACATTAAATTAAAAATAGTAGACAATACGTAAAAAATATTTTATGTGCGTTTTTAAAATTAGAATTTTATAAACTATAAGATCCATTCATTGGAAACGTGATATCTGACTTTGGAAACAACCCTATTGAGAAAATTTAGAATAATTGAAGTGAAGTAAAATCATTCAAGGGAATCCCAAAGAATTTAAAAGAATTCAGGGTGAATCTCAAAAATTAATTTCAAATCTCTTCAAATCTTTGAAACCCTACTAATTTCTAACTAAAAAAATGTCTAATGACTACAAAACAATTCAAAAAAATTCCAATTAATTGGAAAAAGTTTTAAAAATTGAAAAAATCCATTTATTTCTGCAAAATTTGAGTGAATTTAAAGGAAACGAACAGAATTCGATGAAATGCATAAAAATTCAAATGAATTGACAAAAATTTAAAAGTATGAAAAAATTTTAAAATATGAAAAAATTCATTGAATTGAGTAAGTTTGAAATGAATTTTAGAAAAAATTAAAGAGAATTCAAAAGAATTTGTTGAAATGCCTAAAAACTTAACGTGAGTTTTAATGACTTCTAGATGAATTAACCAAAACTTTAAAAAAATCCATTGACCTGAGTAAAATTGAGTGCATCTAGAAGAATTCAAAAGGATTTAAAAGAATTCAGGATAAATTAATAAGAATTCAGGACGAATTCCAAATGAATTGCAAAAAATATTGGAAAATCTCTTAAAATCTTTGAAACCCTACGAAATCCCTCACTTCTTGTGAATAAATTCTTTGAAATCCATTAAAATATTAAAATCCCTTGAAATCCCTTAAAATTATTAAAACCCTTGGAAATCCCTTAAAATTGTTTAAATCTCTTGAAAATGCCTTGGAATCTTTTTAAATACCTTAAAATATTTCAAAACCTTTGAAATTCTATTAAATTACTGAAATCAATTAAAAATTTCTTTATAATCTTTTAAAATAACCTAGAATATTTCCAATCCCTTAAAATCCAAAAAATAATTTTAAATCTCTTCGAATCTTGAAAACCCTACGAAATAACTCACTTTTCTTGAATAAATTCTTTAAAATCCACTAAAATGTTATTAAATCTCTTAAAATTATTAAAATCAATTAAAAATTCCTTGGAATCTTTTAGGATTTCCTAAAATATTTAAAATCCTTTGAAATCCTACATTGAGAGTTTTAAAATCCCTTAAAGACATTGAAATCCTCGGAAATCTTCTAAAATAAGGTGAAATCCTTTAAAATATATTATGACCTTATAAATCCTGTAAAATCGTTTCATATCTTCTGAAATTCTAGAAAATTCTTTATCCTAAAATATTTCAAACGCTTCGAAATTCATTTAAATTAATTAAATTAATTAATAATTCCTTGGATTCTTTTAAAATTCTTTCAAATATTTCAAATTCTTTGAAAGCCCACTAAACTACTAAAAACAATTAAAAATCACTTCAAATCTTTTAAAATAACCTAAGATGACCTCAAATATTTTAAATCCTTTAAAATCTTTTTAAATCCCTTGAAATTCGTTAAAGCTCTTGAAAATGCCAATTAATAAAAAATTCCTCGGAATCTTTTAAAATTCCCTAAAATATTTCAAATTAAAAGCTGTTGAAAATGCCTTAGAAGTCTTAAAAATACGATAAAATCTTAAAAATCCCTTCAAGTTATTGAAATCTATTACAAATTTCTCGGAATCTCTAAAAATAATCTAAAATATATTAAAAGAATAAGACAACTCAGTGACTAATGTGTTCTTTTTATTTTAAAAAGTGAATAAAAAATCATTTGAGAAAAAAGTGACTAATAGTGACTATGTGTGTCAGCCCTGATTATTTTTTTACAGTCACTTCTTACAGGAATTCCCTGATTTTTGCTAATTTTTTAAAAATGCTCTTCGAAGCTTTTTATCTTATTATACATTTTTTTGAAGTTCCATTAAGAGGCTGCAAATAGGGTACCATAGGGACCAAATCTTGAAAGTAGGGTACTTTAGGGACCTTAACTGAATATAGGGTACAATAGGGAATATAGGGACCGGTCTGTGAGGCCTGTAATAAATGTAATCTGCTTGGATAAAGAATCACCTTCATGATTAAAGGTTGAACTCTTTTGCTGAATTTTTTAAAAAGATTTATCATTTTAGTTGAAAAGTCATCTCCTTGGTTGAAAATTAAACAATTTTGTTGAAAATTGAACAATTTTGTTGAAAATTAGTTTTTTTTTAGGTGAGAATTAATTTTTTTGGCGGAAAAGTTTACTATTCCATTTTTACTTTCAAAATTCAACTAATTGTTTGAAAATTCATGTATTTTTTTAAGAATTCGTAGTTTGTGGTAGTAAATTAATCTTCTTGGTTGATAATAATTCAACTGTTTCACAGAAAATGCATATATTTTATAGAAAATTCTTCTTTTTTTTTGGTATAAAATCAATTTGGAAGGGGTGAAATTTTGGGTTTCAAGTTTTTCTAGACTGTAAGAATCACTTCTTGTGGGGTATTAGGGTGGTCCAAAAATGCATTGCAAAATTTTTTTTCACCCTAGAGGGCAAGTCACCCCACCAAAAGTTTCCATTTCCGGAGAAAAAAAATCCCTAATTTTTTTTTTTCGAAATTCGAATATTAACACGTGCCACCGGCACTTGAAAATTCCATTTAATTAACATGGGGAAATTTTGGATTTTCGAAAAATTGAACTCATACTTTAGGGTTTGATCGAAACGTGCCAAACTTTTCAGGGATTGAAGAGGATTACCTATGAAATAAAAGCATACTGATAACTTTCATTTTTAACCCACCCTTACCCCCCCACAGCGCCCCAAATTTGACCCAAAAATAAAAAAACTACATTTTTACGTATTATTGTTACTTTTTAGCAATTTCCGTCGTCTTTTTCATACGAATAATTACTAATGGACAATTTGAATATTTTCCATGACTTTTTAAAGTAATTTTTTTAAACATTATGTAATTATTTAAACAATTACTTATTGTTTATTCTCAAAATTTCTAAAAGTTGACCCAGAGATGTCCACTTTTTTCTCAAATTGGTATCCTATGCTACTTTTTTGTTGAATAATTATATCATTTTGATACATTTCTTTTAATTTTTAATAAATTTCTATTTGTTTCAACAATTTTGATTTGCTGAAGCATTTTTTTTTGATAACTTTAAAAAAATTAAATAAAATAAAATACATATAATTATTTTTCTGACTGTATAGTGTACAGAAAGAATATATTAATCATTTTCTAATTTGTTTAAACGAATACAATTTGTTTAAACAATTATTTTTCCAAAAATATTTTTTAAATCGTATTTTCTGAATTAAACATAATATTGAATGATTGCGAGGAGTAATAAATTCTGCTAAAAACTTTATGTTATTGTTTATACAATTAATTATTGTTTTTTTTCAAATCTCCTTCAAATTGAGTATGGATGGTTTACATCTTCTTTGGCGCATTACTGAATAAATGATGAAAGTCATGATAAAATTTAAATTATAAAAGTGTATTTATTATTGCTTTCTTCATATTTTTACAATCTTTATCATAACTATATTATAAAAAAGCACATTCACTAATGCAAATTATGATTGAAGTTTCAACAGATTGCTTTTTTACATTTTCATACTCGTTATAAATATTAAAACGTGTCGCTGATTTTCGTTTTAGCTTCATACGATTATTTATAAGACTGTTTTCAAGTTATTTCTGTAATTCACACATGCAGCGTTGAACTTGTTTCAAATTTGCCGCTCGAAGACCTTTAAAAAATGGAGGTGATTGTGAAGTTTTTAACAGAATTTACTACTCCTCGAAATCATTCAATATATTATGTTTAATTCAGAAAATACGATTTAAAAAATATTTTTGGAAAAATAATTGTTTAAACAAATTATATTTGTTTAAACAATTAAAAAAATGGTTAATATATTCTTTCTGTACACTGTACAGTCAGAAAAATAATTATATGTATTTCAATTTATTTTTTTTAAGTTATCGAAAAAAAAAACTGCTTAAGCAAATCAAAATTGTTTAAACAATTATAAATTTATTAAACATTAAAAGATATGTATCAAAATTATATAATTATTCAACAAAAAGTAGCATAGGATACCAATTTGAGAAAAAAGTGGACATCTCTGGGTCAATTTTTAGAAATTTTGAGAATAAACAATAAGTAATTGTTTAAATAATTGCATGATGTTTAAAAAAAATTACTACTCCAAACAATGACAAACTATTACATTTCAATCAGAAATTGCTAAAAAGTAACAATAATACGTAAAAATGTAGTTTTTTGATTTTTGGATCAAATTTTGGGCACTGTGGAGGGGGGGGGTAAGGGTGGGTTAAAAATGAAAGTTATCAGTATGCTTTTATTTCATAGGTACTCCTCTTCAATCCCTGAAAGGTTTGGCACGTTTCGATCAAACCCTAAAGTATGAGTTCAATTTTTCGAAAATCCATCATTTCCCCATGTTAATTAAATGGGATTTTGAAGTGCCCGGTGGCACGTGTTAATATGCGAATTTCGAAAAAAAAATTAGGGATTTTTTTTCTCCGGAAATGGAAACTTTTGGACGGGGGGGGGGGGGAATTGCCCTGTAGCTCGAAAAGCGTTTTTTGGACCACCCTAGTGGGGTATACTTCCAAGAAGGTCAAGTCAATATTCTTGGGAGACCTTTTCAGAAGTGTACCCTTCTTTTGGTTTGAACATTTTTATTAAGTTAGAAGGGCCGAAATTTTTGTTATTGAATGTTTTTTTGAATTAAAAAAGACTAATTTTTTGTCGAACATTTTGTTGAATGGACGGAAGGCAAATTTGGTATTTTTAAAATTCAGATGAAAGGCGGAAACGTTTTAGTTACAATTTTGTACTGAATCGGAAGATGAACATGTTGTTTTAAAAATATTTTTATTAATGTGACTTGGAAGAAGGGATTAGTTTCAATTTATAGCATTGAAAATGATATCGTGGATTTATATTTTTTAACCGAAACCATTTCAGCTGTTCAATTTATGAACGTTTAAAATTTAAATGTTTTCAATTTGCCATGGCATTTAATTGAAAATTGTACAGTTGCAAAAATAAGACTTGTATGTTTGGAATTTTTTTGTTCTTCACGTCCCACTGTATATTTTGCTGGGTGACCGATAGGGAATACCGCGTGCTGTTCTCATTTAAAAACTTTCACTTAATCCTAAGCTCCGTCAACGGCCATACCACGCTGAAAGCACCAGTTCTCGTCTGATCACTGAAGTTAAGCAGCGTTGGGCGCGGTTAGTACTTGGATGGGTGACCGCTTGGGAATACCGCGTGCTGTTGGCATTCTTTTTTGTGTAAATTTTCTCTTTTTTTGTAAATTTTTCATTTAACTTTTAGGATATCTTATAAAAATATATTATATATATATATATATATATATATTATATTATATCTCATTGTTAAATATAGGTATTTTTTTAGAATAGTAGAATTACAAAATGAAGTTTTTTTTTCTCGTTTCGAATTATAGTTTCAGAGCTATAATCACTTTTTAAATGTCCTCGAGCGTTTATGTTTTTTAATTAATTTTATGGTTTAAGGCCATGTGACGAGTGAGTCACGTGACCGGATTCCTACCCTACCGACACTTTTTTTCAAAATCAACTTACGTTGACTCGAAACGCGATATCGAGTTGAAAATTTGGGATAATAAATAAGAAGCGCTGAGAAAGGCGCCTCTGGTTCTAAATTTTAATAATCATGAAAAAAGCAACAAAAAAATTATTCACAAAAAAACTTTTTTCATTATTATAACAATTTAGGACCAGAGCCGCCTTTCTTATCGCTTCTTATTTATCATCCCAAATTTTCAACTCGATATCGCGTTTCGTGTGAACGTAAGTTGATTTTGAGAAAAAGTGTCGGTAAGGTAGGTCACTCGATTATTAAATATACTAGGAAGATGTGAAAAATTAATGACGCCTATAGTATCTTTTTTTTACAAAAATAAGGCAGGTTCATTATTAGAACAAACATATTTTGGAGGTGAATAATGTTTATATGGTAAATATATTATTAAATAAATGTACTTTTTACCTGTAAAAGACTTGGTTTTTAGATTATTACTACATAAGAATATTATACCATTAAGCCATTTCCCTTTCGGGGTAGGCGTGACTTGCTCGGTTGGAGAATAGTAGTGTGTATATGAGTGTATAGGTATAGAGTAGATAGGTATAGGTTGAATAGGTATATAGGTGTAAGGTATGTAGGTATATAGGTGTAAGGTATGTAGGTATATAGGTATAAGGTAGATAGGTATATGGATGTTAGGTATAAAAATTTTAGATTGATCTGGAATTCTCGTGTTATTTATTTAAATGACACGTTTATTCCGCAACACAGCTCCGACCCAGGTTGCTGATCAATCTCTCTAGCGATCACCCCAAGTGAAGAGCCTCACAAAATTGTTATGTATGGTTCCCCACTTGGGCCCATTAGTATCCAAGGTCATTGTTTCAGGCTTCATTCATTCTATTGTCACTCTGTTTACAAACTATTTGTCGCCACACTTTTCTGTCCTGGCATACTACTCTAGCTTCCTTCACGTCCATGCATTTTTTCATGCAAGCTCGTGTGTTTCTATGGCTTCTTACGTCTCTACGGATCAATGTCTCATTTACAGATTCTAACCATTCTTTCGGCGGTCTACCTCTGGGCATTCTACCATTTACTTTACCTTTATACACTTGTTTGGTCAGTCGTTCATCTTTCATTCTTTCAAGATGTCCGAACCATCTTAACTGATTTCTTTCCCATATGTCAACTAGTGTCTCTCCTGTACCACATTCTTTGAGGATAGTCTCGTTTCGGACTTTGTCCATCAGTGTTTTCCCGCATATTATGCGCAGAGGTTTCATGCCGATCGCGTTAATTTTACTCCTGTCCTTTTCTTGACAGGTCCATGTCTCGCTACCGTATAGTACAGTCGGTACGAATATAGAATTATGTATGGCCATTTTAGCTTTTTTTGATATGTTTTTATTTGTGAGGATGGATCCTACTCTACCGATAACCTATCTACCCTTATTTATGCGCCTATCTAACTCCCCATCTATTTTTCCGTCGCTAGTGAATAGACTACCTAGATACACGTACTGGTCAACTTGTTCTAATCTCTCATCATTTATGACAATGTTGCATATTGTTTTCTCACTTTTTCCCTCAAACACCATGATTTTTGTTTTATTTACGTTAATTTTGAGTCCCATTTCCTTCATGCTTGTATTAAGTTTATTCAACATTTTTTGCAAATCCTCGACTGATTCTGCCATAACAATCTTGTCATCTGCGAAAGCTAACCCACGTACCTTGACTGTTTGGAGATCTACACCTTCTTCGTCGAAGAGTGCAGTTCTTAGACACTTATCCATGAATATGATAAATAGCCACGAGGACATAACGCATCCTTGTTTCACGCCTTGCATAATATCGAACCAGTCACTCAGTTTCCCATTTACCCTTACACTCGCTTTACTACCTGTATATATATATTGTTTTTATTGCTTGTACGAGCCCTCCATTTACTCCGTACTCTTTAAGGACTTCCCAAAGTTTACTTCTATTTACCTTGTCGAATGCTTTTTCTAGGTCAATAAATGCATAGAAAACTCTCTTTCCTACTCTCAAGCTTTTTTCTGTGATCTGTCTTAGGCTAAATATCTGATCTGTACATGATCTTCCTGGCATAAATCCACTTTGGACTTCCCATATCTTTTCTTCTGTAATTTCCATTACCCTACGAATAAGTATTTTTGAGTATATTTTACTTACGGTACTTAGAAGGCTGATACCTCTGTAATTACTGCAGTTGCTTTTATCTCCCTTTCTTTTGTATATTGGTACGATAATCGCTTTTCTCCAATCGTCTGGGACTTCCCCCGTCTCGACACATACATTTATCAATTCGCACAACCTGTGAGGTATGTACTCGCCACCGTATTTACGCATTTCAGCGCTGATACTATCTACACCAGCAGCCTTACCGTTTTTCAAGTTCTTTATTATGTTTCTGACCTCAGTGACACATACTTTTTCAATTGGGTTTTCTAATGCATTATGTTCTATGTCGCAGTTTTGTTGTCCTATATATTTACCTCCTAATAGTTCTTTAAAAGAGTCTTTTAAAGCGTCTACTATCCCGTCTATATCATATAGCATTTCACCTTTGCTGTTTCTCATGCTCGCAAACTCTGTATTTTTACTTTCCTTCAACTGTTTATATAATAGTTCCATCATTCCTTCAAAGCTGTTTTGTATTTTCCTCTCTTCTTCTGTTCTCATTTTCTCTTTACTCTCTTTGACTAGTCGTTTAACTTTTCTCTTTTTGTGTCTGTAATCATTTTTAAGTCTATTTCTCTCCTCATCGCTAAGACCTGTAATGTGCAACGTTCTTTCGTGCGCTTCTCTCTTTTCTTTTTGGGCTGCCTCAATTTCATCATTCCACCATGCATCACCAGATTTTCTTCCTACAACCGCCGTACCACATACTTCGGTCGCAGTTTCAACGATGACATCCCGTAGCAAAGTCCACATGCCCTCTAAATCTTTATTGTTTAATAATCCCTTCCAAATTGTCTCATCTATACGTTCGTTTAACCTATTTTGAAACTCTATTCGCACTTCCGGTTTCTGTAAATTTTCAATCTTTATTCGCGTTTGTTTTGTTTTTGTTGTTTTCTTTCTTCTCCATCCCCACCCTAAATTTATTTTGGAGACTAAGAGGTAATGATCAGTATTGCATTCGGAACCCCTCATGACTCTTGTATCTTTCACTAGTTCTCTTAGTCTTTCATCCGCAATAACAAAGTCAATTATACTGTGGCTATTTCCTTTACGCTAGGTGTACATGTGGATCATTTTGTGTCTAAACCAAGTATTTGTAATAAATAGGCCCTTTTCTAAGCATAAGCTAACTAATTTTTCCCCGATATAGTTTTTTCTTGTAGCATCCCCAAATTTACCTAGCACCCTTTCTGTATCTGTATCCTGACGTTGAACACCGACCCATCCGTTCCTATCTCCTAGCAGAATTATTCTTTCACCTTGATCGCAAATACTTATTGTATCATTTAAAGTGTCCCAGAAGGCATCTTTGACTTCTCTCGGGTCACTATCAACTGGGGCGTAGCACGCTATGATGAATAATCTTCTGATTCCTACCTTCATTTTAGCCCACAACAATCTGGGAGATACAGACCCATGATCTTTGAGATGTTGTCTTGCTTTTTCATTCATGATTAAACCGACCCCCTGACTACAATGCGATTCACTGTCTACTCCTGACCATATTTCAAAACCGCCTCTCAACACCCCATTTTCTATGTTTCTACTTTCGCAACCCTTTTTCTTCGTCTCGGGTACACATAAAATATCTAGTTTCCTTGCATGCATAGTTTCTCGTAGTTCTCTTACTTTAAGATCATTCACTCCTCTAGCATTCCAAACACCCAGTCTCCATTCATCGCCTGAAACTCGACCTTTACGTTTACCGTGTGTATGCGTTTCGTCAATCAAAGTTTCAGTCCATTCCGAGGCTACTTTATTGTTTGTATTATTTATGTTTAGATTGTACACCCAACTATCACCTTTATGCGCGAGATTTGTTTCGAGAGCCGAAATCATGTCCAAGTTAAGTAATTATTCGTCGTACGGTGGAGAGTCTAGTTGTAACGTCAGTCCCACCAAAACTTCTGTTACTGGGATGGGGGGGGGGGTGAGGACAGATAAAGGAAACCGAGAGTCTCAATTGGTTGGTGATTTGAACTGAGAAGGTTACCAGCCTTCAGCAGCGTTGTATTAGGTAGGAGTTAATATGTGCCCATCTGCTGAATCCTGGCCTACCTCTAAACGAGGAGCCAATAAGTCTTTTTTTTTTTTTTTTTTTTTTTTTTAAATTGGAAAAGGGTACTTTGATATATTAAAATAAATTTTGGTTACCTTGGTATCCAATGGCGTAGTCAGGATTTCATAAAGAGAGGGACTAGAAAGGCTGAACCACGGGGGTAAAGCCTCATGATAAAAATTGGAAACAAATATTTCCAATATGGCCGCTTATGGAGCGACACGCGCGCTCATGTGAGAACTGGGGGAACTAAAATCGCAAGCGGCCGTGCGGGCGCGATATTCAAATTTGAAATATTGTACTTAATAATGTTGTCCATAATTTGTAATACCGTTTATTGATATCATTACATACAACAATTGAAGTACACAATAACATCAATAATTGGCATTACAAATAATTGACAACATTATTGGTAAATGGAATTTGATCAAAATTATTTTGAAAAACAATAAACAAAGATTTTGAACATGGGTTTTTATTCGTCACAAATCACTGTATGATTACTTTTTATTTTGTCGTGGATTTGAAGAAGTATCATGAAGGTTCTCGTAGGAAAAAAACCCCTAATAAAACAGTAATACCGACCCAATTTAGATGTTATGTTACATTCCTCACGACCGGCATGGCAAATTCTAAAGAAGTGAGACCTGGTACAAGCAAAGATATATCTTTGGTACAAGGCACTTGATTTTACGAGTAATTCTTTTCGAGTTAATTGAAAAATTATCGTTAAGATTTCACGATCATGTTTATTGGGAAGTCTAAGAATTTGGGTAAAAAATAGCGTCAATTTTCAACGTTTTCAATCATGATGTTTTCAACTGTCAGTTTTCAGTGCTACCATACTAACGATTTCAAAGTTCACTACATTTTCGCAAACTGAACATTTTTAAATTCCCTAGAAAGGACCCCAGATCGAACTGGGCCGGAAGTCAGATTTGCTACCGGAAGTTCCTATGCTGGCTTCACCCCCGTGGGCTGAACAGAAAGTACGTTACTACTTACAGGGAAAATTTACGACATTGAAGTTTGTCACAGATAAGGATTTGAAAGTTTTGTAATTAATTGTATACCATTAAGCCATTTCCCTTTCAGGGTAGGCGTGACACTACCCGATTCGGGTAGTGTTTCTAGGTGGATAGTTTTCTTGTAGTTATAAATAACTACAAATTTGGGCTCACCACACTCATAATATGCCAATAGCACACAGTATTCTCGAATGGTCACCCATCCAAGTACTAACCGCGCCCAACGCTGCTTAACTTCATTCGTCTCGGAAATATCTCGGTGTGCATTTTTTCTTTTTTTGTTTAAACAATTTGTTAAACGATTACACTATTTTATATATTTCTGCAATTGTTATAAACAAACTAAGCGTCGGTTCGAAAAACCAATGACACTATTGCATTCGACTCGGAAATATCTATATGCGCGTTTTTTGGTTTTGTTTAAACAATTTGTTAAACAATTACACTATTTTTTATATTTCTGCAATTTTTATACAGAAACTAAGCGTCAAATCGAAGAACCAAGTACACCATTGCATTCGTCTTGGAAATATTTAGTTGTGATTTCTTTGGTTTTTTTCAACCATTTGTTAAACAATTGGAGCATTTGTTGTTTAGCGCGCATTTTCTGTATGCCTGTAGATACGGATTTGGAACTTTTGTAATTAATTTTTTAACTGAGGGTCATATCGAAAAACTAAAAACACTTTTAGATTCGTCTCTGGAATATCTCGGTATGCATTTTTTGTTTTTTTGTTTAAAAAATTTGTTAAACAATTACACTATTCATTATATTTCTGAAATTGTTATAAACAAACTAAGCCACGGGTCGAAAAACCAAGTACACCATTCTTTTTCGATTTGACGCTTAGTTTGTTTATAACAATTGCAGAAATATAAGAAACAGTGTAATTGTTTAACAAATTGTTCAAACAAAAAAAGAAAAAATGCACACCGAGATATTTCCGAGACGAATCTGAAGGTGTTTTTAGTTTTTCGATATGACCCTTAGTTTTTTACAAAATGTATAGTTTTCTTGTAGTTATAAATAACTACAAGTTTGAGCTCACCACACCCATAATATGCCAACAGCACACAGTATTCTCGAATGGTCACCCATCCAAGTACTAACCGCGCCCAACGCTGCTTAACTTCAGTGATCTGACGAGAACTGTTTTTTTCAGCGTGGCATGGCCGTATAATAATACATATATAGTAACGTAAGTGGGCGGTTAAGTAAATATGCCTGTTCCATCGTCAGGGGGGGGGGTCTAACACCCAAAACGCTTCCCCCTTGGCTATGCCACTGTTGGTATCGGTAACAAAAAAATTATTTTGACAGAGTGAAGTTGGTTGTAAGAAGGAAAATAATCGATATTCCCGTTATTTTTTAATTTAAAAATAAATTCAAATAGCCATAAAGTTACTTATTTTATTATATAAATAAAAACAAAAATAAATCTCAACTTACCTATATTGAAAAATTAATCTTAAAACAATATTTCAAAAGATTTTCAAGATTGTCAAAGAAGAATCTGAAAGATTTCGAAACAAAATTTACAAGCGTTTAAAGAATTTTGAATGATTTTTTTGTATGATTTTTTATTTTGAAAAATGAATTATAAGAGCAAATTGAAGAATATTTCAAAACATTTAAAGTGATTTCCTAAAATTTCGATAAAGAATACCAAAAATTTTGAAGCAAAATTTTCCAATTTCTCAAAATTACAAAATTTTAGAAAAATTTGATTAAATTTAAGAGGTATTTAGAAGTTTCCAAAAGATTCAATAATAATTCAAAACTTGTAAAGATTTCAAAACATGTTAAACAAAATGTACATGTTTCAAGCTTTTGAACAAAAAATTACGATATGGTTTTTAATTTCTTTGGTATTAGCGATTGATTATTGATTAATTATTCAAGAGTTATTACAAAAAACATGAATTTCACATGGACTATGTTGTAAACACATATAATTATAATTCAACTGACATAATGAAGGATTAAAAATAATATTTTGTAATTCCTCTTCAATAATTAATCATTCATTAATCTAAAATACCAAAGACATTAAAAATTATATACAAGAATTATTTACCAATTAGGATACCAAAAATAGTTAACCAAAGATATGTCTATAAAAAAGAACAACAGCCGTGTTAACCAGATCTGCGCAGATAATTAGGAGATCAATATTGTGTTATATTTCCCATATTATCTGCTGAAAACTTTTCTGAATAATTAACTCAAGAGGGCCCTCCATCGTATGGGGAATATCTGAAGCAATTTTGATCTAATTGTATTCATTTTTACTCAACAAAATAAATGACAAAAATATTATTTTGTTAAAATATTATAAAATCACAGTACATAAAATTAAACATAAGAAAACCTTATGTTAAATGCGTTTTATTCGTTCCTCTAGTAAGAGAAGATTTGATAGTTACAACCTGGAAAACCCAGAATTTTGTTGTTACGGCACGGCCTATGTTACGTGTGTGTGTTGTAAATTTTAAACCAACAATCGTCTTAATCTTCCGAGCGGAAAGAAGATTGAGTTGCAGGATCCTGCTCGGTTTAAAGGGTTAAAACTCACCTTGTTCACTATCTGTTTCAAAAATCCTGGCCCCTCTACAAATTATTGAATAACTCAATCAAAAAAAAAATCGCTTGAAAAAAGGAAATAACTCAATCAAAAAAAATGGCTTAAAAAAAAGGAAAAACAACTTGTTAATCCTCATTTTATTACGAATAAGTACAATATAATTTGATCGCGATGCGTCCATAACTTTCGATGCAAAGTGGCAGTGAAGGTGAAAAAACGTGGTTAAGAGCCCCTTTTATAACTTGGTCAACTTTCGACCGATGTATTTCGTAGAAAAATGCATGAATTCTTTTGCAAATTTATTTATTACTTATTCGTAATAAAATAAGGATTGACAAGTTGTTTTTCCTTTTTTAAAGCGATTTTTTTTAATTGAGTTATTCAATGATTTGTAGAGGGGCCAGGATTTTTGAAATAGATAGTAGTTGATTTTCTTGATTCTTCTTGATTTTATGGAATTACTAGGAGGGGTAGAGAGGAAAGTTAGGAAAGGAGGAAAAGATGGTAGGGAAACAGATGAGGAGGAGGAGGACATTACAAGGAAGGAAATAGTCAAGGTATTAGGGATGATGAAAGATGGAAAGGCACCTGGTATAGATGAGATTCCAAATAAAGTATGGAAATATGGGGGGACAGAATTAAAGGAATGGGCATGGATAATGTGCAATAGAGTATGGAGAGGAGAGGGGTGGCCAGCGTTATGGAAAGAAGGAGTAGTGATACCAATAGTGAAGAAAGGCAAAGGGGAGGAGGTTAAAGATTATAGGGGAGTGACACTAATGCCAATGTTGTGGGCAAAGCCAGGAGTGCGGGCAAACCTAGGATTGACCGGTCGTTTCGCAGATTGCCCGAGCGGTGTCGGGCAATGTACGAAACTCTGCTTTACTTTGGGCTTTGCCCGAGGCTTCCTTCGTCAATCTGCGGAGTGCCTCCTTCGCAATGGGCAATGTACGAAATGGCAAAACTATTTTCGATTTGTATGTATTTTACTGAAAAAAATTAGGTATAATTTTCATTCATTTTATTCAAATAATGTTTAAAATGAATTAAAATTATATATAATAATTATAATAAAAAAAAATTAATAAATTTCATGCGAACCCTGAAGCAGATTAAAAAAGGTTTGAAATATTATTCCAATATATGTAAACTTTATTATTCAATTTTTCACTCTTATCTTACAATATTAATTCGTGCATCAAACATTATGAAATATACACATACAAATCATTCAAATTCAAATAAAAAATACAGCGTTACAATCATGAATTACTTATTGCAGCAGGAATTAGAGCCATGACATTTTGAATTACATTGCAATTTGTTTTTTTTTTTACATTTACAAGCATTATTGACACATTTTTTCGTACAATTACATTTTACGAATCCTTGAAGACCGAAAAATGACTCTTCACCATTTATTTGTCGTACATATACGCTTTTGTTAGGAACTTCATTAAGGCTTATAAACTTTTCTTCACAAACAGCAAATTGATTCCGAGAATATAATGACCTAATTATACCGTTCTGAGTGCCTACTGTATAAAAACCGTCGTTGGATACCTCGATAATAATTCCAATTAAGTTTCGCGAGTCTCCCTTGCTTCTATCCACGCTAGGAATAGGTATTTTAACCGAAGTTCCGACTTGGATTTCGCAATACTTTTTGTTAGAGGCTTGCTTCATTTCCTCTGCTTGTAACGGTTAGCCCTTCCACTGCCCTTCTTTTGTTGAAAGACAAAATATGTATTTAATTGTTATTTGTACATACTACTCAGGCGGAAAAATTACACATAGTTTATACATGAAGGGAAATATTAGTTATTATATATAGTTTCAAAATGTCATGGCTCTAATCCCTACTGCAATAAGTAATTCATAATTGTAACGCTGTATTTTTTATTTGAATTTGAATGATTTGTATGTGCATATTTTATAATGTTTGATGTACGAATTAATATTGTAAGATAAGAGTGAAAAATTGAATAATAAAGTTTACATATATTGGAATAATATTTCAAACCTTTT
>CAKNYM010052648.1:9692-20879 GCA_932195095.1 Andricus curvator
GGTTCAAATGATTTTCAAATCAAATATCGAGCGCGAAGCGCGAGTGTCTGGATGAGAATGTGTTCCTTAAGGTCGATAGAACCTTGAGTAAATAAAGTTCCTTTTCAGTCTAAAATAAAAATAAACTTAACAATCATTTAATATGTAGAGGTTTTGATAATTTCATAAGATTTGCAAACAAACTTTTTCTTTTCATCGAAGTCGAACACGAAGTTCAGAAATCTAGAGGAGCCGAGCGTAAAGCGCGATGTAAATACGCCCGAGCGCGTAGCGCGAGGTGAATATGTAATCGAGCGCGAAGTACCGTGAAAACTTTCTATCATTTCAAGAAATATATATTATTACAATTCATAATATGCATTGATATATAAATATAAATATATATATATATATATATATATATATATAAAACAGACGTATTTTCCGTAAAGTGGTTCTAAGAAAATTTGTAAATGTAATTTAGGCGAAAAATTTCGTTAGATAAAATGTCATTGTAGCGTGTATCGTTTTTCCAAAAAGTTAATTTTTTTATTTTAAATGTATTTTCATAACAAAAGTTTATGACAAAGGACCCCGTACGAAATATGAGTGAAAGGCCTTTCGGTCAAATTCGCTATAACTTTGGGGAATAATCCTTGATGTGATTCTGATCAAAATTTTTTATGGGCATAACCCCCAATAATCAAGTGCTTAGGTATTAGAAGCTCCGGAAGGTAGTAGAGTGTGCTTGTGGTGACCGATACCTGCAAGTATATACTTCTTTACAACTGTAATGTTATTCTTATGTGATTGGGTATGAACAAGAGAAATCCTGTGTGTTTGTGTGAGTGTGTGTGTGTGTGGGGGGGGGGTATTTTTTGCGTGTGAAAGGTGTGAAGATAGATCGTGTTTTGTGTGATGATGAGTCAGAGAGTATAACTGTAAATGAAAATGGTGGGTTACGGTGTAGAAGAGTGATTAGGGGGAGGGTGATATGTTCAAATGTGTGTGGGGGGGGGGGTAAGAGTTTTTTGTTCGTCTTTGGGTGCAAGTGATTGTATGAAGAGAGGAAGTTAGTGTATATGATTGACTATGTTGGAAGAGATTGTTATGTGGGAGGGTCAGTGGGTTGGTATGATGTGATCAAGGAGGGGGATATGTATTAAATATGTAAGAAAGTACAAGTCTCAGCAGAAAGAGAGGGTGTTGATAAGTGCGATTGAAAATGAGAGAGTGTTTGCAGTGTAGGTTGAAATGAGGGTGGAGGGGTTATTACTTTTGTTTTATACAATATGCGATGTGTGTGAATGAATACGTGTCAGTGTTAGTTTGAGGTTTGAAAGTCAATGAGTGTAAGCATAAAAGATGTTGTGAATTTTTCAGTGTGGAAGGTGATTAATATACTGTATGTTGGTGTAAAGATGATTGGTATGTTGTGCATGACTGGGTACATGAAACCGTGTGTATAATGGGAGCACTAGATTGGTGTGATAGTGAGTAAGGTTAAAGTGTGTAACCCCTCTTCCTTATTTTTAATCGCTCTCATATACACCTTCTCTTTCTGCTGAGATTTTTACTTTCTTACGTATTTAATACATATCCCCCCTCCTTGCTAAAATCAAACGAACCCACTGACCCTCCCACATAACAATCTCTTCCAACATATTCAATCACTTACACTAACTTCCTCTCTTCATACAAACACTTGCATCCAAACACGAACAAAAAACTCTTACCCCCCCCCCCCACATATTTGCACATATCACTCTCCCCCTAATCACTCTTCTACACCGTTACCCATCATTTTCATTTGAAGTTATACTCTCTGACTCATCCTCACACAAAACACGAACTATCTTCACACCCTTCACACACAACAAATACCCCCCCCCCCCCCCCCCCCACACACACACACACTCACAGACAAACACACAGGATTTCTCTTCTTCATACCCAATCATATAAGAATAACACTACAGTTGTAAAGAAGTAGATACTTGTAGGTATCGGTCACACACAAGCACAAGAATAACACACTCTACTACCTGCCGGAGCTTCTAATAGCTAAACACTTGATTATTGAAGGTTATGCCCATAACAAAATTTGATCAGAATCACATCAAGAATTATTCCCCAAAGTTATAGCGAATTTGACGAAAGGACTTTTACTCATATTTCGTGCGGGGTCCTTTGTAGATCTTTTTTGGTTGAACAACTTTTGTCTATTCATCTTTTTTCGCATCTTGCGTCGTTTTTCAAAAAAAAATTTTTATTGTTAATGTTATTTTTCACGATTGAAACAAAAATTACGCATCCTATCAAAAAATGATCCAATACAAAATTTGTGGGTCTTTTCTGAGGGAACAACTTTTATCCATTAATTTTGTCCGTGGTTTGTGTCGTTTGACCAAAAATGTAATTTAATTTATTCTTCAATCAGTTTTTTACAAATGAAACAAAAACGACGCGTCCCATCAAAAAGTGATTATAACAAATTTGTAGACCTTTTTTGAGTGAATTTTTTTCCTATTCATCTTTTTTCGTATCTTGTATAGTTTGACTGCAAAATGGAATTTTTGATTTTTCATTATTTTTTTGTGCGATAAAAATTTGAATTTTCGATTTTTCAAGTAAATTAAATAAAGTCTTATAACATTATTGTAGGGTCTAGGGTGTTCAAAAAGAAACATTTTTCTTCTCTTGACTTTTTTTGATATCGTGCGTTGTTTGGCTTAAAATGTTCATTTTTGTTTGTTTTTTGGAATTTTGTAAATGCTATAACTCCGGTAATTTTTCTTTTATCAAAAAAGTCATAAGAATATTTTGTTCGCCTTTTTGAGTGCTATTAATATCCATCCATAGAATTTTTAAATATTAAAAAAAAGTGTGGTCAAAAATTTTCAAAATGTACTCACAAAGCCTAATCCAATACGTTAATTCGTTTGAAAGTTATCGTGCTAACAAACTAAAAATCTACAGACTAACAGACAGACAGACATTTTGTAAAAACCTGTTTTTGGGTTCAGGGGGTCTCAAAACGTGGACATTTGACAAAAACGGGGGGGGGGGGAGTCAAATTTTATACAAATCGAATACCTTCTCATTATAGGATGAGAATGTAAAAATGAATTTTTAACTAAGTATTAGTTCGACTTTCAACAAAATAGTTAAATTGTTGACAAAAAAAGATGATTCATTACACAAAACAGTTGAATTTTCAACAAAATAATTAACCTTTTAACCAAATAAAAGAATTTTTACCAAATGAGATGAATTGTGAACCAAAAATATAATAGTTGACTTTTTGATAAAAAATAGTCTTGTTTTCTTATTGGGTTCTATTAATATAGTTCGCATTAAAAAAAAAATTACATTTTTGAAAAAACCACACAAGTTGCAAGAAAATGTATAATAACAAAATTGTTTTTCTAGGACGCACGCACGAAATGTTCGCTTTTCGAGGCATGTATTACGTGCGGGAAGTGACCAATTCCAAAACCGTCATAAGAAGCAGTTATAAAAAGACTTTTTCTAGCTGCTGAGCTTGCGCTTTTTAAGCAAGATTACTTTTTTTAGCTGCTGCGCGTGCGCAGCACGAGCCAAATTACTTTTTCTTGCTGTTGCGCTTGCGCATTTCGATTCAAAATTACTTTCCACGACTGCTGGAATCATAAGCACACTTCATTATGATTTGACGCTTGAGACACTAATTGAGAAGCTTACTTTTAAAAGGGCATATCTCCACTTTTGTTTTTTATTGGGAAATCGAGAAAAACGTTTTACAGCATTTATAAAAGAATTGGTTTTTCTAGGTTACTACATTGTTTTGGTCCTAGACCACGTACAAATTACCAGTAGTTTGGATTCTTATTATCTGATAAGCTCATTATCCAGAGACTGGATGCATGCTCTTTTTTTTGCTCTTGCTTTTTTGGAGGCAACTGATACACAGGTTGATACGGCTCATCCTAAAGATACGATCAACGCAAAAAAAAAACAAAAAATTTTCAAAAGTGAATATATGCCCTTTTGAAAGTAAACTCCTCAATTGTGAGTAGTGAATAGTGATTAGACAAACTCGAAGTGATAAGTTACCATAAATGACTGATAAATTACTGAAAAATTTGGAAATTTTTGGATACCTGAAATTTCCGATAATTTAGCAATTTTCAATAAAGTTCCGGAAAGGGCTTAGCAGGATAAGCATGGTCTGGGTGCCCCCGCTCGGATGTGATCCATATTGTAGGGGTAAGTGCCCACCCCTATATGAAAAATTTGCCCCAAGTATCAATTAAAAAAAAATTTGTACAAAAGTAATAAAGAAATTTTGAAAAATCAAAAAGTTATATTTTCTCGAAAACGGCTTAACCGATCTTGATGGTTTAAATATATGTTATAGAGGGAACTAAAGAGGTTCTGAAAAATATTCAAGAACCAATCCTGTTGTTAAGAAGGGGATAAAAAAATTATTAATATTTTCAAATAATTTTTTTTTAAGGAAGTGCTTTTGGCACACCAACCATTGTTCCCCTATATTATGCTCACATTCAAGGCTGCAATATATATTTTTGCGGATCTACTTCATAGTTTAAAAAAATAAAAACTACTTGTTGGCCCCTCAGATGTATTAAGTTCCATGAGAATGAAGGGCCAACTCAATTTTACCTTATGCCGCAACAATTCATACGCAATAGTGTAATAAAAACCAAATGCAACAGCCTTACTCGATTAAAAAAACCATTTTCTCGTGAATTCCCCAGCCACAGTGTCAATTTATTCTAAGTAGATAGATAAATACTTCTCTTTGTTTACTGCTGACATTCGCCAAACTAATGTCATGTTTGCCCAGGATGCACCACGTGGAGGTCGTCAGTCAGATTAGCATCCCTTACTTTATATACACTATATACAACTGTATACATCCCATATTAATAATTTAAGAAAACATATATACGCTATATACAAGAACAAAGTGAAATCGTTTCGTGAGAAATTGAAGGGTACTTTGTGAGACCACGCTTAAACTTTAGGAAGGTATACCTAATAGACACGGATAGAAACAACTGAGAATATGGTACCTTTGACAAAATATCGAATGACTAAAATCGTTCTATACAACTGAGATTAAAATAAAATCTCAAACTTTAGTACAGCACGTTGAAGCTACACTCGAATTTCAATTTAAGCACGGTTTTGATTCTGACCTTCGACTTAAACCAATCGTCTCCGAACGTAAACTGTCAGGGCGTGACGCAGTTATTCAGCTAGGCCCTTAGGGTACAGTGCTTCATCACTACGCTACTAAAGGCGCACATCCTTCCCTTTTGGCCCGTGGCCGAAAGAGAGCAAGCCGCCGCGCGGCGTAATTCTTGGAACGCACAAATCGAAATTGTAAAAAATTGAAATTAGAGTGTATATATAAGTATAGCTGTTGAGCTTGGATGAAAATCGTCACGAGGAACTGAGATAATTCCGCAAACACTTGATAGTTGTATATAGTGTATATAAAGTAAGAGATGCTAATCTGACTGACGACTTCCACGTTGTCCATCCTGGGCAAACATGAAATTAGTTTGGCGAATGTCAGCAGTAAACGAAGAGAAGAATTTTTCTATCTACTTACAATCAATTGACACTGTGAGTGGGGAATTCACGAAGAAATGTGTTTTTAATCGAATAATGCTGTTGCATTTGGTTTTTATTACACTATTGCGTATAAATTATTGTGTCATAAGCTAAAAATTAAGTTGGCCCCTCATTCTCATGGAATTGCATACATATGAGGGGCCAACAAGTTGTTTTTATTTTTTATAACTATGAAGTAATGCTTGGATCATTTCCGCAAAAATATATATTGCAACCTTGAATGTGAGCATGATATAGGGGAAGAATGGTTGGTGTGCCAAAAGCACTTCCTTGAAAAAAATTCTTTGAAAATGATAATAATTTTTTTTATCCCCTTCTAGTCAATAGAATTGGTGCTTGAATTTGCCTCAGAACTTCTTCAGTATCCTCTATAACATATATTAAAACCACCAAGATCGGTTAAGCCGTTTTCGAGAAAATTTGATTTTTTGATTTTTCAAAATTTGCTTATAACCTTTGTGAATTTTTTTTTCCAATGATACTTGGGGTAACTTATTCTTATAGGGGTAGGCACTTACCCCTGCGATATGGATCACATCTGAGCGGGGGCATCCAGACCATGCTTATCCTGCTACGGCCTTTTGGAAAGGACCCCGCACCAAAGGTACAGTAAATGGCTTTTTGTAAAAAATTCTGAATCTAATTTTTTTTTGTATTTTCAAACCTGCAGAGCAAAAAGTCGAAAGAAAAAAGTAAGAAAAATGGACAGTTTTTAGACAAACACTTGTCAAAGTTTCAATTTTTACATATATTTTAATAAAAAAATGCTTATTTCAGGTTCATACCCGCGAACTAGTAAGATTAATGATTTTTTGGGTATACAGCATGTTTTGGGGGTATTTTCATAACTTAAATATTGAAGAATGGAAATCATCATTTCTTAGTACCTAAAATCACTAGAGATTTTTTATTCAACTGCTACGGTATGAAATCACTTTCAAATAAGTAGAGGAAGCGTGCATAGCAAGAATATGTATTCAAGTTAATTTTAAGGGATGTTTTAACATGCCTTAAACATTGAAACCAGGAAAATGGCATTCCTTAATGAACAAAAAGACAATAGATGTTCTGATTAAAATATCACGGTAGGAAATGACATCAAAATAAGTACAAGATATACGTTTACTTACTAGGATATATCTGTGAATTTACTTCAAGGGTTGTTTTATTATCCCCTAAACATTGAATCCGGAATATCTACATTTTTTAATAACTAAAATCACACAAGGTTTTCTGATTAATCTATGAGGATAGGAAATCATCTTAAAGTAAGTAGAGAAGGTGACTTCATACCGTAGCAGTTGAATAAAAAATCTGTAGTGATTTTAGTTACTAAGAAATGATGATTTCCATTCTTGGATGTTTAAGTTATGAAAACACCCCCAAAACATGCTGTATACACAAAAAATCGTTAATCTTTCTAGCTCGTGGGTATGAACCTTTTGTTTCGGTAAAAATTGAAACTTTGACAAGTGTTTGTCTAAAAACTGTATATTTTTCTCACTTTCTTCTTTCAAATTTTTGCTCTGCAGATTCAAGAATACAAAAAAAATTAGATTTTGAATTTTTTACAAAAATAATTTACTGTACATTTGGTGCGGGGCCCTCTAGAAAATTTCCATAAATTTCCGGAAATTTTTGGATTTCTTTTAAAAAGCTTTGGAGACCTTAAATTTCTGGAAATTTTCGGTAATTTCTGGTATTTTTACCATAAATTAACAAAAATTACAATAAATTTTCGAAAAATTTGTTTTTATTGTTTCTCAGATCGAAAATTTCCTGCATTTTTTACAAAAAATATTGTGTGCAACAGGTGCTAAAAGTAGACAGTTGCAACTCTCGTGAAGTTTACAGTACTTGCCATCGGCTCATCTTCGGGTCGTTTCCGGCTTGTCTTCGGCTCATCTTCGGCTCGTCTTCGGCTCGTTTACAGCTCGCCTTCGGCTCACCTACAAATCCCTTTCGATTCGTTTCTGGCTCGTATAGCAAACTTCACACTCGTGTGGAACTGCCTACTTTCCTCACTTGTAGCCACGAAGGAATAGTAAGGAGTAGTATCCCTTTAAGTGGGGAGTGGGACGAGCGACGTCCAAGAATTTGTTAATGCTTGCCACGAATGACAACTTAAAAGCCAGATCGTGCACATGCGCACTGGCGGTTGCCGTGTCAACGATGTCAACACGCAAAAATCAAATGATTCTTGCAGTTCTTTGAAACTAAATTCATCCGTGAATTTACTTCCACTTTCTCGCTTCAAGCCTGTAACACAAGATTCACAGAAATAATACGTTTTCAATATTAATCAACAGCTATATAACTAGATGTACAAAAATGTAGATTATTTTTTACATTTTCATTATTATAGAATAATAATCACATGCAATTATTTAATGCTCATAAAATATAACAATGTTGCACATAATAACCTACAATATTTTGTTCACTGAAATGAACTTTATCCCTTATTTACGTAATATCCATAAATTATTATAACAATGTTATTATAGTACTTACACTTTCTAGATCCTTTTCGTATTTTTGATGTCGTTTTCCTTCTCGTTTTTAATTCAGGAACGTGATATACACCAAACAAAATAAAAACAAAAACGAAAATAACCTACATATGCATCGAGATGTCAAAATATAACGTAGGGGAGTGTGTATAACACGTGACTGCGAAAACTGCTCTGCGTATATGCACGATCTGGCTTTTAAGTTGTCATTCGTGGCAAGCATTAACGAATTCTTGGACTTCGCTCGTCCCACCTCTGCTCACCAAACACATAGGGTGATACTACTCCTTACTATTCCTTCGTGCTTGTAGCACAATATACTATTTTTGATAGGATGCGCACTTTCTTTGATTATAAAAAGAGGGCAATGAAAATACGCCTGTTTCAATACCAATGCATATTATGAATTGTAATAATATAAATTTATTGAAATGATGCGTTTTTCAGGGTAGCTGAGAATAAAATTTCATGCAAAATAAGGAACAAATGTTAAAGTCATCGTGATAAATAAAATTTGTACTTCATTTTGCAATATCTGAAATATCAATCCCAGGCCGAGGTATAGAAATGTATGTAATATACATGTGATATAATAGTGTTGCATAATGTAGAAAATTTCGCATTTTGGACAAAATCGAGTGCGAAGCATGAGATGCGTGATGAGAATGTGTTCGTTAAAGCCGAAGGAGCTTTAACAAAAGAGAATTCACAATCGCCATATTAAAATATATATACATTATCCAGCGCGAAGCGCGAGAACCAAAAGTCGCTCGCCCTAGGCGCGCTCAAACTTGCGAGCGAAGCGAGCCGCACGCGATGAGAATGTGCCCGCGCAGCAGGCAGATTTTTTAAAATTCTTTTTAAATCTTTTAATTTATTCGTATTCACTTGAATTCTTTGTATTCTTCTGAATAGGTACTCTTGTTTTTTTTAATTCCTTGTATCCTTTCCAATTCTTGAATTCAAGTGTACATCAAAATTGGTAGTGGTTTTTTAATCTCAAAGTTCTCAGATTCAAAGTTAAAGATTCTCAAGTAATATCTATATGTGGCAAATTTAGATCATTACTCAATTTTCATCGGTTTTCGAACTTTATTTGAAGGCTTGTAAACATTCAACTAAAAGTATCTCTTTTCAAAATGATGTGCTTCCAATAAGCAACGTGTGTATATTATTTGTTTTTCGCACACTATTGCTACGTTTGGTGCATGTTTCAAAGTAATATACTATCTATATGGAGTCTAAATTTCATGATATCCGAGTGTTTGGGTGTTCCGCGAAAACCAATACATTTTATTTATTTTTGAGGTGAAATGTTTATTTTTCTCTTTTACTTAAAAATAATTCTATATTCTGCCGTCCTGATGAAGAAACTGTACAACTGTATTTTTATTAAAAATGGGTTTTTTGTATGGTTGGATTCGTAATGAAAAGACGAATTTAACTATGCTAATCATTATTAAAAATTATAATTAAATCTCGAGATAATTAGGTCTCAATTAGAATATCTACAGCGATTTTTGAGAATTCCTGATGAAGAAACAATACATCTGCAGAAATTGTAGCATATCTATACGAATTCCAGGATTTGGGATAGTGCTGAGCCCTCAGATCCTGATAAAACAAAACACATCTGCGCAGATGTGTTTTGCTCATGAGGATCCTCGGTCTTTCTGCAGTCCGATTTCCTGAAATCGAATAACACAAGCACATGTTAAATTTCTTCACCCGGATTCGAGGGTAACTTTGAGCCACCAATCCTTCTTTTGAACAGCACACCTGAATTTTTTATTTGTCAAGCAAAAATAATTATAATTGATTAATAATATAATTATTATTAATTATCTGAAATAACAATACAACAATTAATTGTAATTTTATAATAAATTAATAATTAAATCATAATTTTATTTTTTTTATCAATTTTTGGGAAATTTGTAGTTGTTAAGTTTCTCCAGCAGGACACTCGGAGGTTCTTGAAGGCTGATTCCTGTATTCGGCAGTACATCTGCGCAGATGTATTTATTAGTAAGGATTCTCGGCGATTTTTTGCATTAATATCTAGCATGTCTAAAGTTTTGCATATAAATAATTGCAATTCGCCATTTTTTTGTTTTAATGAATAGAGCATGTCCGATGTACCCAAGAACAGTACTTTTTTTCAAAAACTCTCATTCGTTAAAAGGTACAGATGCAAACGCGTTTTATTGAATATCTCGGTTCGTTTAAAATGCAGTTGTACAGTTTTTTCATAAGGACGGCAGTATTGATTCCCAGCAAGTATCAGAGAATGCCTCTTCCGAGTCTTGTGAAGTTTAAATTTGAAAAGTTAAAGTTTGTTCATTATAAATAAGAGAATGTAATTAAAATAATAAGTTTTAACTGTAAACGATGCATAGATTTTCATCCTACTAATAAATCAGATAAAAAATAAATATAGCTAGTAGTGATGCGATAGTTAATCTAACCCTTTAATTATTATTGTTTCAAGGCAACATATGATAAGGTAACGTTTTTTACACTTGAAGATTGCTTTATGATTAAAGAAGATCCAGGATTTTTATGGTTCTCTAAGTCTAAGATGTATAAAATTAATGATTTCTTGTTATAAGTCAGTCTAAGTGGTTCATTAACAGGATGTCCAGCAGACCGGGAAATCAGGAAAACCCGTAAAAACTCCCGGTAAAAACTCGGGAGTTTTATTTAACCGGGAAAAATCCGGGAATTTTATTCAGGATGGGGAATTTTTTTCTTTTATCGCAAAATTTACTTTTTTCTGCTTTATATTTTTTTATTTTTTTTAGTCGAGAATCAGAGAGAGAGGAAAATCTGTTGGCTTCTTCACTTATTTCATATATGTAATATGTGATGAGAAGTATATTAAGGCTAGTTCAAAAAATTGATTTTTCACGTTTTGTTGGCTTATTCCTCGATTATTATTAGAGCACAAAAAGGAAAATATCCCCTATTTTTATGTTTTGAATCGCTTAATTGTAGTTAATGGAATTTCATTTTAATCAGTTCAGATTAAATCCCAAGGTGTCAAATT
>CAKNYM010052648.1:21279-51294 GCA_932195095.1 Andricus curvator
AATTTGACACCTTGGGATATCGTTTGTAAAATTTACATTTCGTATTACATTTTTTTAAAATTAATATGGAGATCAGATTCAAAGTTTGGACATAACTGCATTTTATTACCATGTAACGAGATGCAAAAGGACTAAGTGATAGCGTGATTTGAAGGTGCGATTTTGGAGGCGAGAAATCAGTGGCAAGGGACTGGTTGCTAAAGGGCGAAAACCCGTTAACAGGAGGACGCGAAGCCGCGATACGGACTGTGTGCTCACATGAATGTAACGTGGTTCACTTGCCACAGAATAGCAGATTCACGCCTCGGGGAATCGCATGCAAAGCACGCGGTCATCGAAAGAGCCGCTTTTGCATGTGGAAAGCATCACGAGGGCCACTTTTTCACTGCGAATAGGTTTTAGAAGTATTTTTTATTGTCGCTTTAAAAGCCTTGCGGCAAGTTCAGAAAACGTTCAAAACTGTTTCATCTATTAGTTTCTATTAGTTTAGCTGGAACGTTTGGTATAGAAAGTTTAAGGAAAATATATGTGAATTTAAGTTTTATTTTATTTAGTTACAAGAATTAGGTCGAAGGAATCGTTTGATATTAAAAACGTTTGTTGGAAATTTTTATAACAATCTAAGTTTCTTTTTTGAATTAATTTTTTTTTCATTTTCAACTTGATATTTTGAAAACTTTTTCTACCCGCCCCCTTCTTCGTCACAGATGATCACACAAAGCTTGAACCCCTCAGGGCGACGTCACAAATACAAAAACCCCTTCCCTTTTTTTTTTAAATTGTCAATGAAAAAATAAAAAATTAAACACCAAAAATACAAACATAATATTTTAACAGACTTCACAGCCAAAAATGATCTCAAAACAGGGAATAGGGTGATTTTTCACGAAAATAGGGAAATAATAGGGTAACATATTCTTTTAAATAAAATTAATGTATAAGGTACCATAGTGAATTCAATATAATAAGTTGAAGATTTTAAGTCGAAATATATTGCATTTTCAACAAAAAAAGATGAATTTTAAGCTCGAAAGGACGAATTTTCAACCAAAAGGTCTAATTTTCAAACAAAAAAGAATTCACATCAAATTGAGGTCGAAGCGTCAAGCCAAAAAAAAAAATGAATTTTTTACAAGACTGTTGAATTTTTTACCAAGAAAGATGAATTTTCAATGATAGGAGACAAGTTCAATTTTCCAACAAAAATGATGAATTTTTAACTACGTAATTGAATTTTCATTCTAGAAAGATGAATTTTCAACCAAATAGTTGAATTTTATACCGACAAAGGTGACTTTTCAACCAAATGACATGTTTTTTATCCAAACAGATAATAACAAGACAAAAAAAATTTAATTCTAAATAAAATATAGCCAAATTTAACAAAAAATATGAATTATCAACGAAAAATGTAATAGTTAATATTTCAAACAAAAATATTTGAACTTGAAATAAAAAACAGTTGAATTAAATAAAAAAGGATATATTTTCAACAAAATAGTTGAATTTTCAACCAAAGCAGATTAATTTTCAAACAAATAGTTGCATTTTAAACTAAAAAAGATAAAATTTCTACCGCTATAGATGAATTTTTAAACCAAAAAGACGAATTTTCAAGAAGAGTTGAATTTTCTAGCCGGAAAGATTTTTCAGTGAAGAGAGAAAAAAGTTTCAACCAAATTGTTGAATTTTCAAATCAAAAAGGCGAATTTTTCAGAAAACAGTTGTATTTTCAACCAAAAAATATGAATTTTTAACCTAAAATTAATTTTCAATTAAATGTTTGAATTTCGTACGAATATAATGCGTTTCAACCCAAAACGACGTATTTTCTACAAAACAGTTAAATTTTCAACTAAACAGATAAATCTTTTTGGTTGACCCAGAATCGAACTTTTGAGAACGGCAAAATAGCCGAACGCTAGAGAACGACACAAGGTCTATGGCTTAATGTCGCTGTTTAATATTTGAAAGTACATTTTTTAAACCAACATAAACTTTAAAAAACTAAATTGTGCAGCAAAATTGCACAATTTGGTTTTTTAAAGTTTATGTTGGTTAAAAAATGTACTTTGAGATAAATCTTCAACTAATAAAATAAATTTTTATTAAAGTAGTTCAACTTTAAACTAAATAGTTTAATTCTCAAAAAAGAAGATTAATTTTTTTACAAAAAAGACGAATTTAAAACAAAGTACATACATTTTCAAACAAATTGTTAAATTTTGAAAAAAGCGATCTATTTTCAACCAGTAATGGAGTAGTTAAATTTTCAATTGAAAAGTTTAATTTTCAACAAAAAAAGAATTAATTTTTAACAAAATAGTTTAATCTTCGAACAATAAAAAAAAATTGATTAGCAGTTCGAACTCGAAAGTTCATTGCCTCACCACCCGATTCGAGTAGTGTTTCTAGGTGGATATTTACTACCAATGTGGGCCCACCACACCCACGACGGGCCAACAGCACGCAGTATTCCTGAACGGTCACCCATCCAAGTACTAACCGCGCCCAACAACGCTTAACTTCAGTGATCTTACGAGAACTGGTGTTTTCAGCGTGGTATCGCCGTTAGCCTTTGAACAATAAAATAATTTTTAATTCAAATTTCAATCAAGTAGTTGAATTTTCAACCAAAAAATATGAATTCTCAATGAAAAACATAATAGTTGAATATTCAACTAAAAACGATTAATTTTTATTCAAAAATTTTTAGTTAAGAAAATTAGTTTTCAACAAAACCTGCTATTAACATTTATGTTTTCCACGTGTGACATTACATTCTGCCTTAAACCTCCCCTCCACGTCATAAATCGACACAAAAATTGTCACCCTCCCCCCTGGAAGTATGGCGTAGTTTTCGAACGGTCCCAAAATTTTTTTATGGTTATAGAATCAACAAAAGTTTCGTTACGACACACACGCACGCCTGTACACACACACTGGAACCTGGATTGAATTACGGTTTCGGGTATGGCTTGCACTGGCCTTGATGCTATTTCCAAGGCCTCCAAGCGTCAATAGCCAAGGCCGTGTGAACCGTATCCAATTGGAATATATAGTATTATGCACCGGACGCGCGTGAGTACCCGCGCACTGCTCCTTTGTCGCTGCGCTTCTGGTGGTCATGCATGGTTAGGCAAGCCTCACTCGACCCCGCGGGCTCCTCTCTTACCACGAAACTGCGGGGCTAACAGTTCTAGGAATATAGTGAATCCGAGGTAACTAATTCCAGGCCCCAGCATATATATATTCTATTATAAAAGAGCAATTTTTTATGAAAGTTTGCTTACCTCTTTGCCTATTCGCCTATATAATTCCTAGACCGTTTAGGGGCCATCTATAAATTACGTCACGCAATTTTCCGACAATTTTGACCCCCCCCCCCTTATAACACGCTTTTTTCCGCCTTGGGGGGAGTTTTTCGGGGTTTGTGAAGATTTAGGCACAAAACCCCCCCCCCCCCCCTCCCTAAAAGTGCGGCGTAATTTATGGATGACCTCTTACTGGAAATTTCATGTGCGAAACCCGAGGCATGGATCGCGTGCAGCAACCGAGTTGACCTTTGAAAGTTAATCTGACAATTGGCCATTGTTCGTTGAAATTGCAGAGTTTATGCATGTGTATTGTATACACCTGACTTGAATCGATTGAGCTTTCACGTGATTTCTATACATTGTTGAGACTACCTGTATCAAGACTCTTACCCCTTTCGTGTGGAACTATTTCCATCAGGAATACGATTTGCATAATTAAATGAAACTATTTTCGCACAAGGGCATTTCTTAGAGTTAAACATTTCCAGTGATTTTGTAGAAGAAGGATGCTCACTCTCCTATTCAGTGGAGATTTTTTCCTTTATTCATCTCTTATTTTGTTCCACTCGAGGTTCCACTTGCACCTGAGGTGATATTAAAAATTTCCCCTCTATTTTCCATAAAACAAAACATTTAAAACATACCCGAAAAAACATATATCCCTCTATGATATTCCCTACGATCTTATGCAGAGAAATTCAAGCTTTCAGCTGGCAGAATTTTGCGAATTTATGAAATGAAATATTTTCTCTACATTTTGAGATGAAAATTGTACTTTTTCCGATTCATCATAGCAGAATAAGCATCACTTGTGTAAGGGTATGATAAAAATTCTTGAAGTGCGGTCGTAAGGAGCGACGTCAGCCTTCTTCTCGCTTCTTGAGACGAAGGTATATCCTTGCTATAAACGCTAAAGGAATTTTTTGCAGACCTGTTGGGGGCGGATGGTAGACTCACCCTCGTATCTAGTCTATCAGAGGGAATCTTAGCATTATAAAGCCAGAATTGGATACCATCGATGGTAAAGGTAACTGAGTGGAAAGATATTCGCCTCCGGCAACTCCTTGTTACGTGAAAGTTGCCATATTTTTCTCAGCATCCTTTACTCATCCAGACTCTCAGTTTCATGTATGCATCTCATGTAACCTCTTCCAGATCATTTCATAGCCTGCTTCTTAAATTTAATTTTGTTCGGTTCCTCGAAGGAAAATCGTAGAAATGTTAAATTATTATTGGTCTAAACGTAGAAGAGGTTTACTACGAGTATGTGCTTGGGGGTGTGAACCTTATTTAGATAGCTCACATTTGCAGCTGTAAATCGAGGGTAGTGCGCGAGAGAATCCTTGCTCTTTTGTGACATCTTGTGTAAGGTTTCTCATTAAAAATAACGAGATGCTGTATCAAAGTGAATGCAACAAATGAGAAGAAGTCAACGCTGATAATACCTGAGCTACATGAGAGAGTGGAGGTCATGCGTGGTTTTACATGATACAATGCCACACGAAGAAAATACACTCTCTTTGTTGTAATCTACTCTTTCCTTTATTTTCATACAGCATTTGCAGGGTGTTAAACCATAAGAGCCTAAACGCAGGGTGTCTACTAACCAGGAAAACCGGAAAATAGGCTGGAATTAATATAAAACCGGGAAAGATAGGGAATTAACCGGGAATACAAATAAGAAAATACAATAATAAGTTTATTATTTTAGTTTACTAGTTCATTGTAAGTTTATTGCTTAAACTCGTTATAATAATAGTATTAGACAATTATAACATTTAGAAAGTGTATAACAATAATTAAGAACAATTTTTATGCTCTAAAAAATGGTATTCTGTAAGAAATATAATAATTAATAAATAATTGATAGAAAATTCTGCTTTATTGCGAAAGACCTTTTTAATTGGAGCCCTTTCATAATTTTTCAAATGATTTTATATTTTAAAATAACGATATTTCAAAATGAATTCTATGTTGCATTTACTAAATTAGGACATATAGATTAATGATATTTGTTTAATAAACTTGTACATTATTTCCGGCTATCAAATCAACGTTTGTTGAAAATTACTTTTTGGAGTTATTTAATAAAAATCCAAACTAGTATTGTGAATCTTTTTGAGTTTTGCTGAACTAAGATATTGTGTTAATCGTTTAAGATTATTTATGAAAATTATACTTGAGTGTCCCGTGATTGAAGACAATTAGATTATTTAAGATTTCGAACAAAAAAATTATTATAAAGTTTTTAATTTCTTTGGTATTGGCGAGTGATTATTGATTAATTATTGAATAGTTATTAGGAAAAACCTATATAAATATTATTTATTTTAGGCTGCGTCAAGTCGTCCCGAAAAAATTGGGGGAGTTGGAAAAGGGAATATCGCGATTTCCACCAAAAATAAAACAATCACATCCTTCCGGGAGATTGTAAACAATTACAGAGCGTATCTGTTACAGTTTGAAGTTTGAATCGCTTTAATATCTTCATTAGAACTGAAGATAGTATAGTTGTACATTTTTGTAATTTTAAGCAACAATTTTCATTATTTCTGAAATTTGTTAACTGCAATTTGTTCACAAGTGTTTTCCTCATATTCATGAATTTTTTCAAATTTTTCCCATTGCCTCTTGTATAAGAAATAATGCTCTAAACTTGACTCTTCTTAAATTTGCCCGAAATTCCTTAATTTTTTTAACATTTTCTAGTTTGCAAAGCACACAATTTTTTTTACATGAACATCTTCAAGCTCATTTACGTGGAACACTTTCAGTTTTCAAATGACTATTTACTTATTACTCTAGCATTTTTACATTCTCATTCTTGGTTTTATGTAAAATTTGACATAGTCGGTTTTCATCAAATCTCCACGTTTTGAGACCTCCTGAGTCAGAAAAAACGATTTTTACCAAGGTGTCTGTCTGTCTGTAGTCTGTCTGTCTGTCTGTAGCCACGATAACTTTCGAAAAAATGATCAGATTTGATTAAGCTTTGGCACACTTTTTTATGGCTTAAAAAGAAAGAACGAGTTCGTTAACCAGCTATTTTGGATAAAAATTCAAAAAGTGAGCACATTTTGAAAATTTTTGAAACCACTTTTTTTGAAACCACTTTTTTTGAAGATTTGAAAATTCTATGTACGGTTATTAGTAGTACGCAAAATGGCGAACAAAATATCCTAATGACTTTTCATGATAAAAAAAAATTACTGGAGTTATAGCATTTTCAAAATTCCAAAAAACAAACGAAAATGAACATTTTAGGCCGAAAAACGCACGATATGAAAAAAAGTCAAGAGGAGAAAAACGTTGCTTTTTGAACACCCCATAATATTTTTATAACAGTTTTTTGAATTTTTTGAAAAATAAAAAATTCAAATTTTGATCGCACAAAAAAATGATCAAAAATCAAAAATTCCATTTTGCTGTCAAACTATGCAAGATACGAGAAAAGATCATTGAACCAAAATTGTGCACCCAAAAAAGATTTACAAATTTCTAATGACTCACTTTTTGATATGACGCGTAGTTTTTGTTTTATTTGTAAAAAACAACATTGAAAATAGAAAAATTAAATTTGTAGACGAATAACATGAGCTACGAAAAAAATGACATAAACAAAATTTGTTTATTCAAGGAGGAGGTACAAATTTGTTGTGAATCATGTTTCGATAGGATGCGTAGTTTTTGTTTTATTCGTGAAAATAACATTGACAGTAAAAAAAATCAAATTTTTGAAAAAACAATGCAAGGTACGAAAACAGATAAATGAACAAAAATTGTGCATTAAAAAAAGGTTTACAAACTTGTAATCAATTTTTGTTGTAAGAATATATTCAAAATGAAAAAAATTAACTTTTTTGAACAACGGAACAAGCCAAAATAAAATTTTAACTAATGAAATTTGTCGCCTAAATTATATAATTATTTTTCATTTGAAATTAAATACAAATTTAGTAATTTGTATATGCAGAACATATAACACGAAGCTCAAAGTGCGCGCTCAGTGTATTTACCAAATCGCACGCCGTAAGTGCGCTCAAACTTTTTTGTTTCTATCATACGGTGCACAGAACCGAGCGTGGAACGCAAGGTTCAAATGATTTTCAAATCAAATATCGAGCGCGAAGCGCGAGTGTCTGGATGAGAATGTGTTCCTTAAGGTCGATAGAACCTTGAGTAAATAAAGTTCCTTTTCAGTATAAAATGAAAACAAATTTAACAATCACTTAATATGTAGAGTTTTTGATAATTTCATAAGATTTGCAAACAAACTTTTTCTTTTCATCGAAGTCGAACACGAAGTTCAAAAATCTAGAGGAGCTGAGCGTAAAGCGCGATGTAAATACGCCCGAGCGCGCAGCGCGAGTTGAATATATAATCGAGCGCGAAGCGCGAGATCCAACAGTCGCGCGCCCTTGGCGCGCTCAAACTTGCGAGCGCCGACAGTAGTCATTGTGAATTTCGGGATGACGAGACAGTTCGTTTATTTTAATACTAAGTTAATTTTACATTAACTATGTTATAAAGATATGTAATTATAATGAAACTGGCATAGTAAATGATTAAAAATACTTTCTTTCGTAATCACTCTTCAGTTATTAATCAATAATTAATCGCTAATAGTAATAATAACACAATGTTTAGTGGTTCCGCCCACCACCTCAATTTTTCCATTGACAATACATGTCATGTCGAACGCTCTTGTTTATATAGACGAATATGAGACTGGAAGGCGTACTTTTGAATAAAACAAGTGCAAATTACATGGTACATTATTCGTAAATATTACTTTAGTTTATTGATTTGTAATAGTCATATTAAAAAGTTTAATGTATTTTTATTAAATATTGATTGTTTAAACAAATTTTATTTGATGAAACAATTCTTTTTTCACATTTTATCGCAAATTATCGATATCGACACAGCGATACAAACTAATTAGGCATAATAAAACATCAGTACGGCCGATTTAATTTAATCTTAATTGTTTAACCAATCTTTAATATCCTAACGTAACTTTTGACTGGAGTAAGGCAGAAACATGTGTTTCAACAATTTCCATATGTTTAAACATCGTTTTGATTTTCGATTTAAACTAATTAGTTCGTGTTACTCAGAGAAGGCGAAAAATGTTAAAATGTGAAAAAAGAATTGTTTAAACAAATAACAATTGTTTAAACAATCAATAAATAATTAAAAGTACATAAAACCGTTTAATTTTACCATAAAAGTGATATGTGATAAAAACGTAAACAAAATTTATATTCACGACCAATATACCGCAAAATACTTGATCCTCGTTTATAGGGTGGTTTTTTCGGCATCCTGGAAGGGATGGTAGGGGGGGGGGGGGTATAAAATAAAAAATCAATGCATATCATATTCGGAGAAGCTGTTTTATGAAGTCCATTTAATTTGCACTCGTTTTATTGGAATGTTCGCCTTCCAGTCTTACATTCGTAAAAATAGGGAATTTTCCATGTATTTTCAATGGGAAAATTGAGGAGTGGGCGGAACCCCTGAATGTTGTCTGATAGAAAGAAAATACGTATTCACTTTTTTTGGGAGCCTCACAAAGTGAGCCATTATCCCAAACGAAATTCGAACTTTGGCTTTTTTGAACTTCAATCCAGCTCCGAGGTATATCGCGAGCAGCTTTTTGTTTTTCTTTTAAATTCATAATCTGATTTTTGAGGGCGCTTTTATTTCCTGAACCATTTCGATTTTATGATTTAGGCTGTTATGGTTTGTGGCAGGGATAAGTTGATTCTATTCCACGTTTATAAGTCAGGACCAATAAGATAGTCAGAGAATAGGATATAGTGGAATGTTGACGAAAATTCCGGTCGTACATTCTTATCCTTGCTCGCATTTATTGGTTTCCCTTTTATCGCGCCCACTAAATTCTAAAGGAGGAATCCTGGGTGCTATAGTTTCATAAAGTACCTCCCGAGAGAGGTCAAAAAGACGTGGGTTGCCTATAAATATAGCATTTTGTTAAGTTTCTCCTACTGCTGAACTGGGAATAAGTCTCCGAAGTCTCAAAATCTGTATCGAGTGAATCTCCACTTTAAAATTCTCTTGAAGAATTGAAAGTGACTTCTTATGAATTCAATACTTGTAATGAATTATGAATGTTGGCCTTAATAAATGAATATAATTGCCTCCCATGTGCGAATCTTCCATAGGCCCAAATTCGGGTACACTTTGCCGGCAAGAGCTCGGCCAAAATACCCAAATGATAACAACGGGCCGACATTTTCTGACGACTATTGGCTCAACATACGCTGCTAATGTTGGGCCAACTATATGGTTACTTAATGTCGACCCAAGTATCCAAATGAGAACGAAATTAAAGTTTTTTAATATTATTTTAATAGTCATATTTATTTTTATTTTCAAGTGGCAAATAAAAATTCTCAAAATATTTCATGAACAGTGAGTGCGCGGATGCTGAGAACCAGAGAAAGGATAGTAGTATCAGGTGACATACCTAGATCATCACATATTTTTATTATAACTATAGTGAAACTTTGTGGCTGGTTTCCAACCTTGAGAACTAATTTTTATTGTGAGATAATACGCTCTGCGGCGCCTAGCGGAATTTGTCCTGAATTAGTGAAAGTTGAAAATTTGCTATCGAAGAGAATATTTATTTAGAATGATCCACATATTCTTCATGAATTAATTAAACGTTTTTCCAGCGGATTTCATGAACATTTAATTCAAATAAATGTTGTTTGCACTGTAATTAATGTACAATTGAAACAAATATGCAAAAATGTTAAATTTAAAAATACTTATTTCAACAAAATACAAATGCATTTATTTCAAAAAATTATTTCCTTTGTTCGCATAAATATTTGTTTTACTTATTTTAAAAACGTATTTTTTAGGATGTGAAAAAAAGATTCAAAGGGTGCTTAGGTTCTAAGAAATGATTTCTTTAAATTAATAATTAAAGAAATATAGCTGAAAAAATACTGTTTTTAAGTCGAGCATGACTTTTTTCGCTTAGGGCGCGCGACTGTTGGTTCTTGCGCATCGCGCTCGATACTGTATTTACCTCGCGCTACGCGCTCGGTCTCTGTATTTCCCCCATATGTATGCACAGACCTTTTAAAATTAAAGGTCAAAGCACCGACAACTGTAACTTGGTGATTGTGAATTCTCTTTTGTTAAAGCTCCTTCGGCTTTAACGAACACATTATCATCACGTATGTCGTGGTTCGGACTCGAATTTGTCCAAAATTTGAACTTTTCTACATTATGTTCAACACTTTTATATCAAATGTATATTACATTTATTTATGTACCTCGGCCTGGAATTGCTTATTCAGATATTGCAAAACAAAGTACAAGTTTAATTATCATGATTAATTTAATATTTGTTTCTTATTTTGCATTGAATTTTATTCTCAGCTACCCTGAAAAATGTATGATTTCAATAAATTTATATTATTACAATTCATAATATGCATTAGTATTGAAACATACGTATTTTCATTGTCTTGCTTTTATGAATTAAAAAAAGGGCGCATACTATAAGAAAAAAAAACAATTTTGTTATTAAACATTTTATTGCAATTTGTGTCGTTTTTCCATAAATTTAATTTGTTTATTTTCAATGTTATTTTTTACAACTACATCTAAAAATACGCATCCTAGCGAAGAGTGGGTTTGAGAAAATTTGTAGATAAAATTTAGGCGAAAAATTTTGTTAAATAAAATGTTAGTGTAGCTTGTGTCATTTTTCCAAAAAGGTAATTTTTTGTTTTTAATATATTTTTATAACAAGAGTTTACCAGAAATTTGTAGGTGTATTTTGGTTGAACAACTTTTTTCTTTTCATTTTTTTGTCGTCTCTTATGTCGTTTTTCCAAAAAATTTAATTTTTAATTTTATTTTTTACGATTAAAACAAAAACTACGCGACCTATCAAACAATTATTATTTTTGTCTTCAATTAATATTTCTTTGATTCAAAGAAATATTTCCCCCCGAACAATAGGTCGTATTTTTGAATCAAACAATGTTAACTTAATCCTATCAACATTTGTTTAGCTGAGAGACATTATTTTTTTCATTCAAAGTGCATATAATTATTTGCCTCAAATAAATATTTCTTTGAAAATAATCAGGACTTTCACTTACTTCAGCCAAGTAAAATTCACTTGGTACAAGTAATCCTTTTTTCAACATAGTTCGCTCGTTGGTTAGCATATGTTTGGGCCAGAGTTGGGCCGATAGTCTGTCAGTTTTCCATTTCCAACGTCGGCAGTTTAGGTCGAGCTGACACCAGTTTCTTATAAATACACATATAAAAGGTGGCCCAACTGTAGATGCCGATCTTTGGTTGGCAAAGTCGGGCCGACTTTGGGCGGTCGGTTTTACTCTGGGTGCCAACGCAAATTCGCACGTGGGCTAATCATAAAATTTACTTTTGTGACCCTCAAATTCAAATTGTTTATTTTGCAAGCTTTAATTTAAAAGTTTTGATTTTCAAGCTTCTTAATTTTTAAGGTCGTGTCTAGGGTCACTGAAATTTGGCGAAGGTAGACGAACTATTTCGATTCCGTTGAACACATAAATTATTTTGTAAGATTCTTTCAAATACTTTATACATTATTTACTTGTGTAGTAATCTATTTCAATGTTACTTTCTGTTTCAGGTATGTAGAATTCATTGCCAGATATTATTGTGATAAGATGAAAATTGCATTCATTCTTTGGGAAATTAGGTAAGAAATCCACATCCTGCGTATGAAAATCGAGTTTGTAATCTGACTAGAAATATTTTGTACCAAGCGAAGTGATCTTGATTTTCACTGTTTGAATAAAAGTACTTACGGGGCATTATTTCTCAATTGCCCCATCTTTAAAAGTCATGTTCTTCGATTTTCTTTAAATTCTGGGAATATGTTCACCTATACCTAACAGTACTTAATCGACAAATTTATAGGCCACAAAAACCACCCCTCTCCAAGTGATGGGGGGGGGGGCATTTTCAACCCCAACGCGTGGACGGGTATCTTCAAAAGTTTGTAGCTTCCTTTTTATTTTAGCGATTTAAATTTTTTATGACGGTTTTCGAAAGGATATTTTTTACTCTTTTATTGTATTTTGTTAACGAAAAAAACGAAAAATAATTAAAGCATGTTTTAAACAATTTAATTGTTTATTTATCTTTTTTAGCAATTTAGGGTATTTTTATTATTTTTTAAATAGTCTTAAGAGAAAGCTTGACCTTTTGGCTTCAAAAAAGGTCCTTAGCAAAAAAATGGTCCAGTGAATAGTTCTTGAGATATAGGCCCCGATGTGAAGGCAGTCCTAATGCTCGTGCTCAGACGCAATCCTTTAGTAGTCCACATACTAGTTTTCAAGTCTACAATTCTTTCAACGCATTCAGGATCATTCAGAATGACATTAAATCAGCTAATAAACAATTTAAGAATGCTTGTCGGCGGTTCAGAGGAAGTTTATATTATTTGTTGTTTGTTTTAAACAATTAAAAAATGCAAACTACTCTTTTCAGAAGTGATGTTGATATTTCTCAGTATGAATGACTCCTTACTATTATAGTTCCTCAGTTTACAATAATTATTGATTGTTTATACACAGTTGTCCAAAAATTTCATTTTATGAACCAATTTTTTTCTGAATATGTGCCTCGAAACTCTCATAACGTTTAGACTCGACCATAATTTTGTAAATTTGGATGAATTTCGATTACTAACTTGTTTTCCAATTTTTCAACTTATTCTGAAGCCCAAACTCTGAAGAAATATTTTTTATTCTTTTTTCGTTGTTCTGGCTACTAGTTATTGCTGATTTACATCAAGGTGAAAATTCGGCAATGTCTTAATGATCTTTTTTTCATGAATCTGGTACCATAGCTAAACGTTAAGCAATTGAGCGGTTAGATGCAATAACAGCCTACTTGTATTTTCAGAAGTCACTTGTTTTTCATTTGTTCTTCATGAAGTTATGTACAAAAAACAAATGAAAAACAAGTGACTTCAACTTATTTGGCTGCAGGATTAGGTGAAGTTTGTCTCAAATGGATAATGTTTGCTGCAAAAAGATTTTTTTTTAGACAAATGAAAATCTTCTCAACCTTCAATTATATGAGAGGAAATTTCATTTGTGTCAAAACGCATTCTTTTGACACAATAGGACATTCCTCTAAGTCTTATTTAATTCTCAGCAAGGTATTTCGGTATTGCTGTTGTAACGCACGGTCTCTCGTTCTTTTGGACTTTATGTTGTTTAGAAATATATCATTTGAAATATAAGATTACAAATAAAATTCATGATTAATAATGTCAACGAAAATACCTTGGGGTAATTTTTGTGCTAATCCTTTTGGCAAGGAAAAGCATTGGAACACACCAGACTTAAGACGTTTGCCGGTTAGTCAAATGTTAAAATTTCCCCGATTGCTGAACAACGCTAAAATTTGCCAGCCTTGTAGAAAAGAATTTAAGAAATTGAGTTCACAAGTGCCTCCAAATGAATCCAGCATGGAAGAAGAATCTGTTGAAGTGGAAGAAGTTGTTTATGGCGGTGACGTTGATGACAATAGTGTAGAAAAAGAAAGCAGCGATGATCCAGATTTTCTATTGGTTCCGATAGAATATAGTGGTTATAAAGATCAAAATCACACAGCAGGTCTAGAAACTCTTCAACAAATTATAGAAAAATTTAAGGTAAGTACTGATGGGAACGAAAAAATAACATTACTCACACTTGCTCCTAAATCTTGGAGTCGTAGAAAGGTAATGGAAGAATTTGGTGCAACGGAACGTCAAGCCCGGAAAGCTGACAAATTATTTCAAAAACATGGAATACTGGCTTTGCCCTGACTCAAGCTAGGAAGAAAACTGTCACCAGAAATTGAAGTAGCAGTGATTAGTTTTTATGAAGATGACGAGAACAGTCGATTAATGCCGGGGAAGAAGGATTTTGTATCCATAAAAAAGGAAGACGGAACTCGTGAAGATGTGCAAAAACGACTTATCTTGGGCAGCCTGTCAGAGTTATACGACCGTTTTAAAATAGAGAATGAGGAAATAAAAATTGGGTTTTCAAAATTTGCACAACTTAGGCCTCGACATTGCGTTTTAGCCGGAGGAAGTGGTACCCACACAGTTTGTGTGTGTGTTTATCACGAAAATGTGCATCTCATGTTAGATGAAATTGATATCAAGCATCTAACTGAAGACTCAGATATAAAACTAATTGATTATCATGACTGTTTAGAGTTAATGACGTGAACTAATCCAACTCCTGCATGTCATTTCAGCGAATGCGAAAATTTTCCTGGCATTGATATCCTGAAGGAACAGCTGAATGAACTTCTGGGTGAAAGCTGCGTCATTGAGTTAAAATATCAAATTTGGCAAGAAACAGATAGGAGCAATCTGATAACTGAAGTAGCTGAGACCGGTATCTTCATAGAACGACTCTGCAAAAAACTTGTGAACTTGAAATCTCATGAGTTTTGTGTCAAGATGCAAGCATCGTTCATCAAGGATCTCAAACACACTCTATTGGTTGGAGTTTTCTTAATCATGTTTGATTTCGCGCAAAATTATGCTTATGTTTTTCAAAATTCTATCCAGTCTTCTCACTGGAATAATAATCAGGCATCCATTTTCACAGTAGTTATCTTCTACAAAGAGGAAGATGAATTGAAACATGTGAGCATGGCGATAATTTCCGCCGACAAGCATTCTTAAATGGTTTATTAGCTGATTTAATGTCATTCTGAATGAACTTGAATGTGTTAAAGGAATGGTAGACATGCAAACTAGTCTGTGGACTACTAAAGAATTGCGTCTGAGCACGAGCATTAGGACTGCCTTCACATCGGGGCCTATATCTCGAAAACTATTCACTGGACCATTTTTTTGCTTTTTGGAAGACCTTTCGAAGCCTTTTTTCAGACCTATTTTGAAGCCATAAGGTCAAGCTTTCTTTTAAGACTATTTAAAAAATAATAAAAATACCCTAAATTGCTAAAAAAGTTAAATAAACAGTTCAATTGTTTACAAAATGCTTAACATTTTTTTCGTTAATGAAATGGAATAAAAGAGTAAACAAAATCGCTAAAATAGAAAGGAAGTTACAAGCTTTTGAAAATACCCGTGCAGGCGTTGGGGTTGAAAATGTCACCCCCCGTCACTTGGAGATGGGTGGTAATTGTGGTCTATACATTTGTCGATTAAGTACTATTAGGTAGGTCAACATATTCCCAGAATTTAAAGAAAATCGAAGAACATGACTTTTAAAGTTGGAGCAGTTGAGAAATAATGCACCTTATATATTTTTTTAAAGATTGAATTTTCTTAAAAATGTAACTTATACAGATATAATTTTCTCTGAGGCAGATATGTCTTTCTTAATTTAAATGTATCTGCAGAACAAGATTTTTCTAAAATTGAGGCCTCATATTTAATTTTAGTATATCTTTTAAACACCACTCTAAGAAAAATGTTAGGTTGGCCGAAAAATATGTGGGTAGTCCCAACCAAATTTTTTGGTTGCTATGGAAGCAACAAAACCGTTTGGTTTAGCAAACCAAATTATTTTGTTGGATCGTTTAAATTCTAAAGTCAAATCAAGAAAAATCACTACCACGACTATCACTTTCTATATGAATTTAACTCTAAATAGCAAACATTCTTAATTCAGAAAATGGTGGTAGCATTTCCCTGAAGAATACCTGATACTATTCATACAAAGTAAAACTTTATTTTATTCAAAACTGCTTTGAAAAACCTCACAGATAAAAACAAAAATACGTTGTTTCTCTTGCATATCAGCTGTCATCAGCCATATTTAAAATTGGTGCATTGGCGTGTGCGCATGCACGATTTCGCATTTGGTAAAAGCAACCAAGTACTTTTGTACAAGTGAAGGGTGGATATTCAAAGTCGTATATAACCGCCATTTCCAATTTTTTACGGGAGAGCGGGAAAACGCTCGCATTTTTTGTAATTATAATATTTCTTGAAAAACTCACGGTTGTTGGTTATTTATAAGGTAATACGTCACTTATTCAAGTTTGAAACGATTTCGATCAAAATTGAGGAAGATACGACCACTTGAAATTTCGCTACGTGTAAGTCGAGGGGGTCTGGCAGTTCAAAGTCGTATATCCACCATTAGCGTCACGAAGTGAAAGTAAGAGACAAGCTTCGCGAAGGTTTTATTTCATTTTTGGCACTTCTATAACCAAAATGCTTGAATAAAATTTCGCTTTTTGTTTATTATTGTTATTATTAGTGATTTTAAATAAAAATTTATTAATAAAATTCGTTTTATAATTTTATTCGTAACGCGTTTTCCCGAAGACGTCGTGTGTTCCTCGCCGCTGATGCGACGTTTCTTGTTTTCCGAGACGCGATTTACCATTTCTCCGGAAATATAGGACATAGAACATTGCTTCTTGAACCAAAATGTTTGTAAATGAATGTAATAACATAATCAAATGCACGGTTTGACGATTTTCAACATTAAAATACTTTTTTTATACGTGAAAGACAAGACGTAATATTTACCTTGACCGAAATGCAGGAAAACAGATGGTTATCACTGAGTCAAATTTGCTTACGTTTTGCACTACACCAAACTTCAATGCGTGGGATCCCTACGAAGAATTCTAACACACATGCACATACATTTTGTAGAACCTACTACTCTAAAAGTCCAAAAGTGTCTGCGAAAACACGGAATTTACATAAGGCTCCATTGGTTGTTACACGACTTTGAATTTCCAATAGGCCGCCAGTTACCGAAATGCAATGTTTGAAAAATTCTCACAATAAAACTATTGAGAATTTTGACTTGCTCTTGTCGCTGAAATGACGGTATCAGCTTAGAGTTTCGAAAAAAAAAAATCTGCCCGCCTCGCGGGCACATTCTCATCGCGCGCTTCGCGCGCGGCTCGCTTCGCTCTATTCGCGCCTAGGGCGCGCACCTGTTGGATCTCGCGCTTCGCGCTCGATTAGGTATTCATCTCGCGCTTCGCGCTCGATTATATGTTTATCTCGCGCTTCGCGCTCGATAATGCATTCACCTCACGCTGCGCGCTCGGACACATTTGTCGTCTAGGTTTTCACACTTCGTGTGCTCGCTATTGCGCACTTCGCAGGCTAATACTCTCTTAGTAAGCTTCATCGTTATGACCTGCTTTTGGTTTAATTATGTCAGTTTTACATAAAAATAAGAACTAATTTACTTAAGGTTCTATCGACCTTAAGGAACACATTCTCATCACGACACTCGCGCTTCGCGCTCGATATTTGGTATGATCATCATGTGCACCTCGCGCTTCTCGCTCGTTTCTGTTCATCGTATAATAGAAACCCAAAAGTTTGAGCGCGCTTGCTGCGCGCAATTTGGTCGTCGCGCTTCGCAACGACCATATGTTATGTTCAATGTTCTTCAGATAAAAATGACTAAAGTTGTATTTGATTTAAAATGAAGAAGGTAATTCCTTTACTTCAGCGTATATTTCCGTATCTTTATAATAAATCCTACAATCAGAAAGATTTTTTTCCAACTATCTGAAAAGGGGAGAAAAAAAGTATTTAAGTCGTTTTTGGAACATATATCTTGCTTTTTCATTCATAATCAAACCGACCCCTTGACTACCATGTGATTCCCTATCTACTCCTGACCATATTTCAAAACCTCAATCAAAGTTTCAGTCCATTCCGAGGCTACTTTATTGTTTGTATTATTCATGTTTAGATTGTACACCCAACTACCACCTTTATGCGCGAAATTTGTTGTGCGAGTCGAAATCATGCCCAAGTTAAGTAGTGATTCGTCGTATAGTGGAGAGTCCAGTTCTTACGTCAGTCCCACCAAAACTTCTGTTACGGGGGGAGGGGGGGGGGCGAGGACAAGGAATGGAAACCGAGAGAGTCGCAATTGGTTGATGTTTTATACTGAGAAGGTCACCAGCCTTCAGCAGCGTTGTATTAGATAGGAGTTCATATGTAAACAAAGATCAAAACGCATTCTGAAATAAAAGTCAGATTTTCAGTCAGAATAAATTGTTTGAATTATTATTATATTTTATTGTTTCAATCGTTAGAAATAGTATTGAGAACATAAAAACAATGAAATATTGTGAAAAAACACACCCGAGATGAAAAATAAAGTAAATAAGCAAAGTTTTGATGAGAATGTGCCCGCTTATCGGGCCGGTTTTTTCACTGTTAATGTTATTTTTTACGAATAAAACAAAAACTACACATCCTATCAAAAAGTGACCCAAGAGAAATGTGTAGATCTTTTTTGAATGCACAATTTTAGTCCAGTCATGATTTCTCGTATCTTGCATAGTTTGACCGTGAAATTGATTTTTTTGATTTTTCATTATTTCTTGTGCAATAAAAATATGAATTTTCGATTTTTCAAGAAAATTCAAAAAGTCGTTATGATAATCTTGTAGGACGTGCGAAAAGAAACACTTTTCCTTTCTTGACTTTTTTTCGTATCGTGCGTTGTTTGGCCGAAAATGTTACTTTTCGCTTTTTTGGGGGGATTTTGAAAATGCTGTAACTCGGACAATTTTCTTTTCATCAAAAAAAGTCGTAAGGATAAATTGTTCAGATTTTCGAGTACTATAAGCGCCCGCACATATAATTTTGAAATTTGGAAAAAAGTGGTCTAAAAATTTTTGAAAATGCTCTAACTTTTTGAATTTTCATCCAAAATGGCTGGTTAACGAACTCGATTCCTCTTTTTGCCCCCTGAAACTGTGTGCCAAAGCACAATCTAATCCGATTAGTCTTTCAAAAGTTATCCGATATACAGACGACGACGACGACGACGACGACGACGACGACGACAACGACAACGACAGACAGACAGACACCGACGTAAAAACCATTTTTTCTGACTCAGGGGGCCTCAAAACGTCGACATTTGATGGAATCCGCGAAAGTCATTTTTCACATAAAACCAATACTTTCTCATTATGATGAGAATGTAAAAATAATAAAACAAATTTTGAAAAATTGGCGGTTAGACGACTTTGAATAACAAACTGTTCATATCAATAATTTTTGTTTGAGCCAAATAAATTTTGTGTTTAAAAACGTTAATCGAAAAAAACCGCCCAAACAATTATTTTGTTACCGTAACTTTTTTTTCTCAGTACATACCTAATTCTTCTAAACAAATTAAAAATCTGTACATCTTTTTTTCGCTACTTTCATCAATTTCATTCTGATCAATGGAACATATTGTTCAGCACCAATATATAACACCCCTTAAGTTAACCCAGATCAATTAAAGAATGTTTATCGTTCGTGTGTAAGTCGCATAATGCCGCTTTTCTAAAAATAGAAAGGTCAAAATCGTCCGCAAGTATTCTTTCGACCGCACACGTTTGCAGTGGTTAATTAGCATTCTCCGAGCGTGTACACGGTACTTACAGAAAAAGCTCTACACTGTAGCAATTGATATTCATGAACTAATTTGTATTGACCATCCCCTCGCCTCTTGCCGCACGCGATCCTGTCTGTATCGCACTGGCTGTTCCAGTGCATTTAGCTTTTTACGCCAAATTCTCATTGGGCGACCGATCTCACAGTCGATCTCGCCAATCTAGAGACACCACCCAGAACGAACTTCTGGTTGTTTTTTGCAAGAAAAGGTTAAGCGACTGGTGTCAAATAGCTTCCCTTACAATGTATGTACTATGTATGGGGCCAACTGCCGAGGTTTGGTTTTGTTGAGCTCGAGGCATGTGGACGATGGAAAGTGTCACAGAAAGGGGTTGTGTGAGAACGGAGATTAACATAACTGCGTGTGTCGTCTGAGTATTCGAGCTTTAAGAGCTTCATACCATGCAGAATACGTAATATGCATGGAGTTCTAAAGAGAATACTCTTTCAACAACGAATGAGCTTGACGTTCTGAATGTTCAAGTGAACGAAATTTTTTATTGATGTTTTGGTAAACTATAAACAGTGCTAAAATGTTTGTTTATTTATATTGCAAAAAATAGATTACCAAAAGAAACTTAAAAACCATTTTTTTTTAAATTGTAGTTGGAACAATATTCATGGATAAAATAGAATTGGGAAGAAATATTTTGTTCATTTGAACGTTCAGAATTTCAAGTACATCAACGAGAGATCTTTTTCAGGATGTATAAAGAAAATTTTGAAGTTCTCTGGACCGGGAAAACCGGGATATGACCAGGAATTTTTTGCGACTGGGAAAAAACCGGTTAGTTACAATGAATTTTTCTGTATGTAAATTTACTTAATTAACAGTTTTGGTAGAAAAACTTGTCACTTTTTTTCATTTCATGAAATAATGTCAGATTGAACGAGTTCGCCTTATAGTCCAGGCATCTGGTAGTTTTTTACCGTTTTAACTAGGTAGAACGCGTTTTTCTTGGTCAGAACGGTTTATTTAGTGGCCCTAATGCAAATTCTAAATTTTCTAGAAATTACTACTACGCTTCCCGGAAATATTGTTAAAAAATGTCCCAAAAATTCCGTTTGCGTAGGTTGATCTCATTGCATTTTCGATCAAAATGCCCAACAGCAAAATTAAACTAGACAAAATTCTGAGAAAACTAAAAAAAATAGTATATTGTGTATCGAGGGCGTAAAGAAGGCTATTTTGACGAGTGTGAACTTGCCGCCCGAGCGAAGCGAGGTCGGCAGTCGCACGAGGCAAAATAGCCGTACGCCCTTGATACACACCATACTTTTTGTCCTACCCTTCTTGAAAACAAGCATGTTAAGGAGATAGAGGATGTTTGGTGTACTTGACAATTTTAAATTATAAGTGAAAGAAAGAAATAGCGTACTTTGCAGAAGGAAGACTGTGGGGTGCAGCAATACAATTTTTTTAAAGATGAAGAGAATTATGTGTAGCGGGCGTAATGTTTTATGTAGCGGGCGCAAAGTATTATTTAGCGGGCGTAAAGTGTTATGTAGCGGGCGTAAAGTTTCATGTTGGCCCGGCGGCGGAGTGCGCATGAGCGAACGTCACTGGGCTGGAAGCGGCCACATTACGCCTGCCTCACGTGCATGCAATGGCGCGTTTTCAAGGGGGGTCGGACAAAAAGAATCTTCTATCTTCAATATGTGCCGAGTTTGAGTGAAAAAGTAATTTTTACACAAACATACCTAATAATGGATTTCGTTCTACTTTCAATGTGCTTGAAGTGCTGAACGTTCAAATGAACGAAATTTTTACTGATGGCTTTGCAAACTAGAAGCAGCGCTGAAATATTGGTTCACTTTATATTGCAAATAACAGATTACAAAATAAACTTCGAACGCATTATTTTAATTGTAATAGGAACAATATTTTTTGATAAAATAAAACTAGGAAAAAATGTTTCGTTTATTTGAACGTTCTGAACTTCAGGTGCATCTACTTTCAGGTGGGTAAACCTGGAAGTACCACCATGCCCAATCAACGTATGTCCTATGGAGGGTGGCCTGGCTTGGCCTTCAAAGTAACCGTATTTCAAAGTAAGTAATTTGGCGACAAATGTGCATTTGCAATTTTTTCGAAATATACAAATTTTTTATTTTCAATTTAAAAAATTGTTTAAGATTTATTTAATTAATAGTCTTAAAACTATCAATTTTTTGTACATTTCATGAAACCTACCATCAGAAGATCTGTTTTCGTCTATTAATTTCTTTACTATCAACATTTAACAGTAATTGTTTGGTTCTTGACGAATATTTTATACATTTTTCGCATTTTAAACAATAAATAATAAAATGTAAAACCAATACCTTCAATAACGTTTTTTATAAATAATGGATAAACAATGTAAAATCGGTTAATTTCTCATTTTTCCTACATTTACTGTCGACAACAGATATTCTGGAGGTAAGTTTCTGAAAGAAAATGCATCAAATGTGCACAAAATTGATAGTTTGAACAGTATTTAAACAATTGCGTAACAATTAACTTTTTTAACGCAAAATGAAAAATGTGTATTTCGAAATAATTGCAGGTGCATACATATGCCACCAAAATGCTTCAATACGGCCGTAAGTATATTTGTCAGTACAGATAGATTCTTCCGAAAGAAAAGGTTGAAAATTGAATGGTCATAACTCATGACCCATGAAAACTAGCCAAATAATCTTTTTTTTTATTTACGTAGAATATTCTGCTCTATAACTTTTCCTCGGATGGCAATAACATTACGTTATCTACAAACGAAACGAGCTATTAAAAAAAAATACTGAACACGAGTAATTTGTCCTGACAAATTTAGAACTTTTTTTAAATTAATAGGTTCCAAACTACGGATGCAAACTAAAAAATTTGATTTTTTAACCTTTTAATTGGACTGCTTAAATTCAGTGGGATTTAATTGAAGTTCGTTCCGTGAAACTGGGATTACTACATAGTCCTATTGACGTGGACACCATTTTATAATCGAAAATCAGCCGATTTTGATGGGAGTCGAATAGGTGAAAGTAGAACGAAATCCATTATTACGTATGTTTGTATAAAAATTATTTTTCACTCAAAATTATTGCTGGAAAATTGTTAAATAGATACTTGTAAAAATGATCTAAGGTTGAACAATATACGTACTTTTCATAACAAATTATGCTAAAAAAATACCTAATCTAAATCATAATATAACTATAACATAATCATAATCTACATCTAAAGCACAAAAGCTCCGTTTCTTCATGGAAAAGTATTACTAGACGTGTAGTGCGTTATATTTGGTTTCATTAAATCACTATTCAGTAACATTTTGAACTTTGATAATAAATAAAATAATTATAATATAAATAAAATGAGATAAAATAATTTGAAATTTAAGAATTTTTAATTAGATTAAAATCAAATTCAAAATCCCATTTAACGTCCAATAATCAAGTTTTTGTATAGAATTCCTGAAAATAAAACAAGAATTCAGCGATCAAATTTGGACAAACACCACAAAATGCTCCTATTGCAATTCCTTAAAACAAAAAAATTTGTTTCTTTCTCATTTTTCTTTCCTCTTTTTTATTTTTGCGCAAAGAAACAATTTTTGTTTTGTTTTTAGGACTTGCAATAGGAGAATTTTGTGTGTTTGTCCAAATTTGATCGCTGAATTCTTGTTTTATTTTCATGAATTCTATACAATAAAATAATTTATTATAAACAAATGCCCAATTTACCTTTTTTTCTATCTGAGTGCACCGTTTCTTTACATTATACATTTAGTTGCATTGAACCAGTATTTAACAATTTCTTCTATTTTTGTAAATATTTGTTACGATTAAATGCACATTTTAGTCCTTTTTAATCGACAAGCACCGTTTCTTCACAGAAAAGGATTACTAGATACGTTGTGCATTAAATTTATAGCCAAATTGAACCAATAATATTCCACAATTTCTTTAATTTGTATAAACGTTTATTTTAAACAAATGCACACATAAGCCCTGTTTAAAAATGGCATATGTGAAAAAAACTTAAGTTGTGAATTTGTTTAGAATAAATCTTTATACAAATTTGAAATATTATTGAATAGTGTTTTAATGTAACTAAACATAATACACGACGTGTCTAGTATTACTTTTCTAAGAAGAAACGGTGCTTTTATTTTGAAAAAGGTCTAAAATGTTAATTTGTATATAATAAATGTGTAGCAACATTAAAAACATTTTTTAATGTACTGTTCCAATATCCCGAAATGTAACGCACATCGTATCTATGAAGTAATACTTTTCCATAAAGAGACGCTGCTTTTAGGTAGAAAAAGGGCTAAATTTTGTATTTGTTCAGAAAAATGTTGATAAAATTTCAAAATATTATTGAATTGTGTTTCAATATAACTATATATAAAGCACAACGTATCTAGTAATACTTTTTCATGAATAAACGGTGCTTTTATATTAAAAAACGACTAAAATGTTCATTTCTTTGTAATAAGTGTTCATAAAAATCATAAATCTGATTAAATCCTGATTTCATTTAACTAAGCATCATCCATATGAAGTTTCTTAATATTTTTTGAAATTTTTGGGCAACATTGTCGAAATTTTGCATATTTATATAGAAAATCTGTTTATTGATAAGCGGTCATTCACAAAATACATGATAGAGGGGGGTAGACACTTTCAAAGTATCATTTTCTATATAAAGTAGAGTGGAAAAATCATCACGGGGGGGGGGGGGGGGGTTAAAGTTTCCAAAAAATGTATCAAGTATTTTATGAATGGCACCTAATATCTCTTAAAAAATTGCCGATTGGCAGCTAAAAAAACATACCAAATGGATTTCGGTGTAATTTAATGTAATTCAGAAGTTCCGAACGTTCATATGAAAGAATATTCCAAAGAAAGCTAGAGGAATATTTTCAACTTCTTCAATTAAAATTTCTTTTTTTCACGAAAATTTGCTAAAAGTTTTTTTACATAAATCGCGAAACTTTGGTATAATTATTACCTCATTTCAGTTCCCTGACATTTATTTAGTTGATTAATAGGGATTCATATTTACTACTTTTGTTTAGCAAATTTAAGTTCGCACATAATTTTTTTAAATAGCACCTAGGTAATTATGTTCATTATAGTAAGGGTAGTTTTTAGGGGTCGTTCGAAAATGTCTCACCCATCCTATGATTCGAGGCATGAAAAAGAAGTTTTTTGACCATTTTTTAATGGCAAATAGTGAAGTTCTAACTCATTTTCACCATTTTAGGTATGCATATAACCACACTGTAAAAAAGTTTGTGTAATTTTACATCGTACCACGATGGAAATTATTCGATCTGCGTGCGACGATGTAAGTTTATACACTTTTGTAAACAAAAATGCATATTACTTTTCTTAGATATCGTTTTGAATGAAAAAGACATTGCTTTTTATTCACATAGATTTCATCGCTATTAGAACAATATTAGATGCTCTGAGACGTAATTTTATGATAAAGTCCAACGCGCTAGCTTCTAGATACTGCAGCTTTACCAAAAAAAGTGTTAATTTATAAGCTCATTTCAATTTATTTACTTACGTAAATTGACTACCTGTCACACTGATCGAATAATTTCCATCGTCAGACATAGTAATTTTACATCGGACAGTTATTTCATACTGTCCCATGGGGTGAAATTGGACTAGATCGTGAATTTCTGAGCGAAATTGGTAAATGCACTAGGTTATGCATTGCAATTTGAAAATACACTGCTCGCGAAATTACAATCTAATTGTAAATATCACAATTTTTTATGTTTTTTAAATTAATAAAATTATTTGATTTATTCTAGTTTGTCTTGTGAATGTGTGAATAATGGAGAATATCATTTTTTTGTCCTCCTAAATGATTCAAGCAACAGCCAAAAATTCGGAAAATAGTATATTGTGCTACAAGTGCGGAAAGTAGGCAGTTCCACACGAGTGTGAAGTTTTCTGTACGAGCCAGAGGCGAGTCGAAGGGGAGTTGTAGGCAAGTCGTAGGCGAGCTGTAAACAAGCCGAAGACACGCCGGAAACAACCCAAGATGAGCCGATGGCAAGTACTGTAAACTTCACAAGAGTTGCAACTGTCTACTTTCAGCACCTGTTGCACACGATATTTTTTGTAACAAATGCAGGAAATTTTTTATTTGAGAAACAATAAGAATAAATTTTTTGGAAATTTATGGTAAAATAACCAAAAATTACCGAAAAATCTCGGAAATTTTCTGTGAATTTGTATATTACCGAAAATTTCCGGAAAGTCAAGGTATCCAAAGGTTTTTGGAAAAAATCCGAAAATTTCCGGAAAATGGAAAATTGCTAAATTTCCAAAATTTCCGGAAATTTATGAAAAGTTGCTAAATCATCAGAAATGTCAGGTATCCAAAGCTTTTTGGAAAGATTCCAAAAATTTCCAGAAATTTATGGAAAATTGCTAAATTACTGGAAATTTCAGATAGCCAAAGCTTTTTCGAAAAAATTAAAAAATTTCCAAAATTCTCGGAAATTTATGGAAAATTGCTAAATTTCCCAAATTTCCGGAAATTAATGGAAAATGGATAAATTACCGGAAATTTCAGGTATCCACAAATTTCTCAAATTTTCGGTAATTTAACGATAATAATTGATGTAAAATCATAATGAAGTGAGGTTATTATTTCGGCAGTCCTGGAAAGTAAATCTGAATCGAAATGCGCAACAGCAAGAAAAAGTAATCTGGCTGGAACTGCGCAAGCGCAGCAGCTAGAAAAAGTAATCTTGCTCAAAGAGCGCAAGCGCAGCAGCTAGAAAAAGTCTTTTTATAACTGCTTTTTACCACGGCTTTGGAATTGGTCACTTCCCGCACGCAATACATGCCTCGAAAAGCGAACATTTCGTGCGTGCGTTACAAAAAAATTATTTTATTTCGTTGATATGAACGTTCGGAATTTCAGGTACATTATACTTTCACCGGTGTGAGTTTCATAAAATCAGTGCTCCATTATGTGAGTGGCTCACCCTTTGCAAGTGTATTTATTATTTACTTTCAAATAAGTGATATTCCATAGCTCGGACCACTCGATTTAATTTTAAAATAAGAGAATTTATCGATTTCTGTTTTATTTTATTTTCATTTAAATTTTGTCTCTTTGCAACGTTTTTGTTTCAATTCATTGTTTATTTTCCTCTATAGTTTTAAAGAATATTCTTTGTTTTTGAATTTGCTAGAATTTCAGAATTGCTGAACACGGCATGGGAACTGGGTGGGAATTTCAAATGGTTTGGAATCTTTGAGAGCATACTTGTCCAGTTATAGCTGATCTTCTTCCAGGAAGGTGGAAAAGAGAAAAGGATAGAAGAGAGAGTTCTTATCTTTTCCCTTGTCGTGAAGCTTTTAACAACTTTGTGCGGCAGTTTTAATATTTCACTAAACCTTGACTTTCGCTTTGCGAGAATGTAGAATGCTTCTTATAGAGTGGGTCGAATAAATATAAAGTATTTCTGAAGAGCATGCATTTATTAGCTCGTATTATCCCTGAATTCGCGGTCGATTCAAGTGTCACCCTTCACCGAAATCGCCCTATTTGTCTCCGGAACCGGTCCGAAGCTATTTTCACGCTCTGCACTCGGATGGAGGATTCTGTGAATCACAGTGGTAATTAAAGTTTCGCCGTTATTCCCTGCTATCGGTTACTCACGCGAAAGACTTTCAGCCGTCCTAAATCAGCCAATTACTCGTCGTCGCAACTAGCAATGTCAGTTTGCAAACTTTTCATTGAAATGTTACAACGAAATTTAAATTTGGACCAAACTTTTCACTGGGTGATAAATTTTTTAAATTGGTTTGTAGAGAGTGGCAGCCCAGAAATAACTGTGAGGTTGGAAGAATGTGCAAAGGTGGCTGGAAAAGTGTTTGAGATTACTGTCATAAAATTATAGAAATTATAAAAGAATCTTAAACTTTATCTAACTTTGAACAAATTTTGGGTGACATATTTTGCATATTCATATAGGTTTGGTTCAGAATCCTCAGTGGCTCAGACAATAACGTGTCAGACTTCCATTCAGGAGGTCTGGGGTTCGATCCCTGAGCCGGTATCAATGGACATTTTTCTATGTAGTTCTACCGGGGCTTCGGTGGTTCGGAACACACCTTAAACTGTAGATCCTCTCAGAAAAAGCTGGTGTCGTACCAAGGATAAATGGGCCTTCCGAGAGCCTAACCTTGGGGGTCGGAGTCGATTTTGAGAAGACTCGAAAATGTTTTAGCGATCTCCTTGCGTAGATGTTTTCAATGTTTTTTTTCATTTATTTTATTTTTAGTCCATAAAAACTAAACGTTTTTTCATTAATTCCATTTAAAATCATTAAAAATTTAAAGAAAATTCTGCGTCGTGGTGTCCGAATGATTTTTTTTATATATGAAGGGTCCCAGGGCATAAGTTCGTTAGTGCCAAAACTTGAATTTCACAAGAGACACAAAAACTTTCGAGCTATTACTTAACTCTATCGAACCATGAAAGGAAGATCCTGAAAGAAGCTACCATCACCTCTGAGAAAAGTTCTTGTCAAAGATACGACGCGTCCCAGAAAACGCCGGTCCGGACACAAAGCTGCATAACCTTTTTATTTTGTATTCTAAAAAAAAGAAAGTACTTTCGAGCTATTACTTAACTCTCTCAATCCACGAAATGAACATTCTGAAAGAATCATGTATTGGAATTTCTGATCGTTCAAATCAACGAGATATATTTCCCAACTCTATTTCATCTAAAAATATTGTTCCCACTATAAATAAAAATATGCATTATAAGTTTCTTTCAAAATTGCATTACATTCAATGTAATGCACCAATGTCTTTGCACTATTTCTAGTTTAGAAAGCAATTAAAATAAAATCTAGTTCATTTGAACGTTTCGAATTTCCAGCACATGAAAGAATAATCCACCTCCGAGAAAACCCCTTGGGGGCCTTCCATAAACCACGAGGTCTCTTTAGGGGAGGGGGGTGTCGACGAAAGGCCACGTTGATCTACATGGGGGAAGGAGGGGGGTCCGAGTCCGAGCCACGTGGTTTTACACTTCCGTCTTTAAAAAAAGTTAAACGCATGGTCAGAAAACAAAAAAATATCTACTGAAAACAATAATAAGTTTAAAAATATTAGAACAGAAAATAAATAAATTTTAACCCAAATAGTTCCTTTTTAAACCAGAAAGATTAATTTGTTTAAAAAATAAATAAAACGCTTGGCCAGAAAACAAAAACATGTTTACAGAAAACAATAATAATTCCAAAAATATTAGAACTCAAAATACATGAATTGTCAACTACGGGACTTCCATAAACCACGTAGCACCCTGGGGGAGACCCGAAAATGAAAATATTGACACACAAAGAGTTGCATTACACAAGAACTCCAATATAAGGCCAGTTTCGGGGGCTGCCTCGCAGTGGCCGTGGCACTAAATTTGTCGTTGGACGAATGGTGCGTGGTGGCGACGCATTGTTGACACTGCTTGTGCTCTGAGAAACTGCGTGGGCCAGCAGTTCAAGGAAGAACTAAATCAGTCGGCCTTATATTGGAGTTCTTGTGTACTTTTTCGTTTTTATATTCTCATCAGAGAAGGTATTAGATTGGTGTAAAATTCGAGCCCCGCCCGCCCCAAATTTCTGTCAAATGCCCACGTTTAGAAACCCCCTGAACCCGAAAAACATGTTTTTACGAATGTGTCTGCCTGTATGTATGTATGTATGTTTGTCTGTGAGCACGATACTTTTGAAAGAATGAATCTATTAGATTAGCCTTTGGTACACTCTTCTAGTGTCGAAAACTGACGGTCAAGTTCATTAGCCAGCTATTTTGGATAAAAATTCAAAAAGATAGAGCATTTAAAAAAATTTTGAGACTATTTTTTTCAAGATTCAAAAATTCTATGGACGGCTATTTTTAGTAATCGGAAAGTTGAAAGATTTATTCTCACGACTTTTTTCGATGAAAAGAAAATTAACAGAGTTATAGCATTTTCAAAATTAAAAAAAAAATCTGCCCGCTTCGCTCGCAAGTTTGAGCGTGCCTAGGGCGCGCGGTTGTTGTATGTCGCGCTTCGCGCTCGCCATATACATATTTATTCTCATTGAAATACCTGCACACTTTTTCAAAGTCCAAAGAAAAACGCCTAATTGCTTAAGAAAAGAGTAGTGGTAGTAGGCCGGTTCTGGATAGATTAGTGTTAGTGCATAT